>JAHZNC010006634.1:0-21137 GCA_027744095.1 Zhuqinia jingwanae | reverse complement strand
TTTTTTTGGCAAAGTTTCTCCATTCAAAAGAATTTTTTTACAATAACACAACGCAGAAAAGTAGGGTGATGGGGATGCCATGCAGCAATCCGCATTGCATTTCTTTTATGTGTATTTTTTCGCCATTGATTCATACCGAGAGTTTTCTAAACGGTGCGGTGCGGTAGATGAATTGATGCCTGTACTTATAGAATCTCGTGCCAAAAATACCTTTAGCAGGGTGAGTTTACGCCTTGCAGCAATATTTTTTCATTAGAAACGGCTCAAAGCACATTAAACACCAGCTGGAAGTAATAGCATCTTAAATGTTTACCTGAATTGCAATTCAATGGCTAGCATAAGATTTGCACAGTGGACAGACAAAAAAAACATACTGCTTCTTTATGATTCAAGAATTGAGCTGGGCTATGAAATGGGGATAGTACTGTTGACTATACTCAGAACGAGCTTGGAATAAAAGGAGCCACAAAATGTGTGCGGTTTTCTGAACGCAGGCAGATTACATAGTGGAGTGAGCAGCCAAGTGCAAGTGGTACTCTTATATATTTTACCGCTGTTCAGCAAGTCGTTTATTATATCATGGACTTGGTCTGGCGTCTTTCCATTTACTAAGTAAAAAAAGTCGCAAAACTCTTGGACATGATTTTTATCATATCTTATCATTTTAAAACATATGCATCACTCTTTTTGTGGAAAGAGGGTAAAAGCTACTTGTGTTTAGACTTAAGACGACCAAGTACATGATAAGGCGGACACACAAAAAACCAGTGAAGTCAGGCTATCCCTATAACTTGATGCCAAACTGTAGCTCAATGAACATCCTGAATGAGTAGCGAATATCGCAATAAACATGCAAATATGTATGCATGTAGTCCCAATAAAATAACCGCCCCCCAGAGCTTCGAGTGAAAACTGCCCCCAAAAAAGGAAATGTTTCTATAACAAATGTTTATATTTTTTTAAACAGCGGTACTTTAATAAAACGTTAGCAATGTTTATTTGTTTTATACTCTCGGATAAATACGAAGAAAGAATGGAGAGATGGCAAAAAAGAAATTATTTGATTTTTCAATCTCTCTTCCTCTCTTCTTCATACAAGCAAAGAAACTCTACGTCGTAGTAGGACTGTATGTATACATATATTTAAAATAAGCTTGTTGTAATTTAAGAACAAGTGTTGCGAATGCTTTGAGAAATGCCAAAAAACAAGACAAGCCAAAACATTACATAAAATGGAATAACAAAAAAATGTCTTCTGATAAGAGACCATTTATGTTAATTGGTGTATACTCTTTCCATTTTATTTCTTTTGTTTTGTTTATATGAGAAACCAAAGAGAAACGTTTTATAAAAGAAAAGCCAAAAATGAAAACTGCTTCGCATTCCGTAATTTAAGACAAACAAGAGGAATTCTGTACTCGTAATCGGTCGTTCTACTTCCTTCTCCCCAGCAATATTTTACATATATTATTGTTCTTGTGTTGTTATTTTAGTACGTCTATTACATAAACTATTTAAAAAAAACACGCTCTTACTGTTATTATTATCTGCCGGGTTTTTCTCTGCTCACTATTATGCTTTACACCACAACATTCATTATTAATTTTTTTTGTGCCTCCCTTTTTTTACCAATTTTGGAATCAAACCTGTGGGGTTTGGCTAAAATATTAAAATGCCGTAAAACAGAGGATTCCAGTATTCATAAATTGATATAAATGGTTGTGAATATAACATCATTTGCGGTAGTACTTTGTACAAACCTTGGACTGAAATTAAAACTGGTAACGTCCCGAGTCCTCGGTACTTACAAAAAAAACTCATACAGATGACAAAATACTATCTTAACTATGACCGAAGTCGGTTAAACTGTATGCGAGTTATATAATAGCTTAGTTAGGGAAACCAAACCCTGATAAATGACTCCCTGTATAGCAGTCCCCATGTGTTTTGCTTACACTTAATTTATGATATTTCGTCCATGTAGTAAGTAACCTTGAAATACACGATGATTCAGATAAGTGCACAACCATAAATATACATGCATATATGGTGTATGTAGATTAGCTGAAGCTGAGGAGGACAATCCTTTTTTTTCATTAAACCCAAAGTGTAACAGCATCCAAAATTAAAAAAAAAGAAGCAGTGAAGAATTTCAATTATTGTACATATTAGCATTTTAAATTTGGCTAGATTGTAACAACAACGTGACAAGCTTGAAATGCTCAAAGATTCAAGTAATTTGGTAGAAATGTGTAATGTTTTGTCTCTAGTGATTCCCTGTCTCTGTTCTACATCTTTTTGTAGTGGAGAGAGACTAGTAGAATTTAAATAATTATACTATTATACGCTTTGCTTTCATTTCTCTCTGAGCCGAGAACGAGGAGACGTTGTGTGAGCATGAGCATGTGCTATGATGTTGTTATGATTGTAGAATCAATGTTAATGTAACTTTGCATTTTGAATCGGCTAGCAAAAGCGTTCTTCTCTAAACCAAATCATTGGAACACATCCAAACAAATTAATTTGTCTCCTCACACTGCTTTATATACACTGTGTTATTTTTTTTCTCTTCTGCTCATATGTCTGAAAGAGATACACATGAAGATTGTCACAGACAACAGCTAGAGGTGAATAGGTTTAAGTGAAGCAATCCTCGAGCATCATCATCATCATAAATTCATTATGATGAATGCATTATCTGTCGGATAATGCATCACAACACATGCTCTGGTCTCAGTTTCAGGCAAGCGACAAGCGTGACAACTTGATGCCATTTGATACTATGTGTGCTGAACGCATGGAAGCAAATTATACTCTTATTGCGGAATTGGTTTGTTATCATTATCTTCAACAACTGTTGCCGACTTCCCCAATGTTCTCTGCGCAATGTTTTCTTTCGACCATGTTTTCCATAAAGTCATGTTACCACACATAAAATACATGCATTACATACATGACTACATGACCATGCCCACACACTGTTTGATTAAACGCAGAACAAGTAAAAATCAATTGACAGTGCACAAAAGTTGTGAAATGAGAATTATATTCATTTGAGCATTTCATTTTAAAACAGGACATTGAAGGACAATGTGCCAAAATATTAGAGAATGCCCGTAAAAAAAGTAAAGAAAAAAGTAAAGAGATGTTTGTGCTTGAACTAGAGAAAATAAAACTTTTTTTTATATATAGCCTCCCTTAAAAAATAAATATGACAGATAATGTGTCATTCGCATGTCGGTTAGATGCGAATCTCTCTTTTTATGCACTCCCTGTTTTACTGTACGTACAGAATTTTATACTTTTTCTGCGTAAGTAAGCTTTGCGTCATATATTTCGTGCTGAGCTACGCAAACTACAAATTGGAATAGACAAATATCCAACTATCTCAAGGGACCGATTTATACCATGCTTGTAGTAGTAGGAGATTATATATATGCTGTGTGTATTATATGGAGTGAGCGAGCGAGGAAAGTTAAGCGAGACAGATAAATAGATTACACGACCGACGACTGAAATGTGTAAGCATTAAGGAAAACAGCATACAACGGAGTTCTTTTATGGCGTTGTATGGAATGGATGGAATGTGTGGCAGTGGTGGTGGTGGCGGAAGAAGAAAACTTTTGAAGTCTCCCTTCATTTTATTTCAGGCAGCTGTATTCCAAGCAAATTTTGGGGCAGGTTTTTTGGCGTTAACATCCTGCGAACATGGGAACGTGACTGACGATGAGATTTGTCTCATATACTACATCTTGGTCTTGGTACCTATTACAACTCTCCTCCTCTTCCAAGTAGCAATGTACAACTACTTGACTAACAAAAATAAATGATTGGATCTTCTACTGCTGCTGATCTATATTTACCTTACTCTTATTTTTGGAAAGACCTTCAGCCTACGCTAGTACCTATATGAGCTTTAAAACTATGTAGTTAAATGAGTAGCGAGTTTGGCATACTGCTGACTTTGTGTTCTGTAGACTTACAAACAAGTCCCTTTCTGTGATAAGGCTCAGCCCAAAAAAACATCTACTAATACTACCTACATATGAGCGTAAACGTGGAAAATATCGACACATTCACACAAACACATTGACTAAAAGTGATTTATGCTAAAGTTGGCTTTTGAAATAGGTACATAGGTGTGTATTGAGTTGTATATTGGAAACAAGTTGTTAGAGTATGACGTGCCTTAGCAATCAAATGGACTTGTCAACTGAAAATTTACAGTCATCTGACATGGATATACATGTAATATGCGAGTCTTTATAATGTGCGTGTATGAATATTTTGATTTTCTTCGTTTTCACTTACAACTTATACTTTAGCAATAAATTGCACTTGAGGTTCCAATTTTCCAATCTTGTCGAGAATGGTGAGTTTGGAAATGGGAACGGGAAGCAGGAGAAAGCAGACAGAGCCACACATGGCGTGAATCCAGCCACCTGTACACGCAATTCGGAAAAAAATGTCCCAACATTTCTGTTGACGAGATGAGTTTGATATCTACGTCTGTCTGCCGGGAAGAGAGAAATTTCCTTTAAGCAAGTCGAATTCCATTATTCATTCCCATTTCTAGGAAATTTTTGTCTTCGTGTGTGTTGTGTATGTGTGATGATGATAATGAACCAAGAAGAGAAGAGGAAAGAACGGTGTATATATAGAACAAAGTGGTGAGGACTGGAATGATTTGATATATGACAAATCGTTGGATTAGTAGGCTCTGGGGCAACCTGAAATAAGAAGAAAGAAATGCAAAATATCTCTGTTAATAATAATAACTCATATAACTCGTATTACCACCACTCTTATATAATTCTTTCTCCAGGGAAAAGTAAACTTATCTTTAAACATTCAGCGTAAACCTATTTATTTCATCAGTACATTAAATTAACAAAAGAAAATGAATATTTTGTAATTTAGTGAAAGTTCTGTAATCTTAAAAAATACATAAATAAAAAACACACGGGAATCGGGGCGATGATGACGTTGAAGAATACATAGTAAAAGGTTATAGCGAAAGCTAGTTGTAATATTTTAAGCTTATTGGAGACACGTCGTTAAAAAATCCCTTTGGGTGATTTTGTGACTCACCTCCATACATCCATAATACTTCTCATTAGTTATTCAACAAACTGAATACCCGAATGAATAGACTAAAATTAGAGCTTGTTGAATAAAGTAAGCATAAAAATGAAGACAAAAACTCAACGAAGCAAAATAATAAGTTCTCAGAAAAGAATGAAAACATGGTTTACAGTAATGTACCACCAAAGTTAAGTTGAAATCTCTTATGAAGGACATATTTCATCTGAGGCTTTTATTAATATTATTGGGGAGCATTACGGATTATGTATCATATCGCTTGTCTTTCTATATTCTTCTAAACAACGCAGGCAGGGGATGATGATGTTGTATTACACATAGACTCATAATTGCAGCAGGTTGCGAGTTTTGTACTAGCACCAAAGATAAAATGTATGAATTTTCTTTATTCGATTTTATAGGGAAGTTTATGCCAACGTAAGCTTCTTTTGGTGGTAGTGGGGTGATGTGGTGACATATAATACTCGGATACGGTATCCTCTAGCGTATATTGTGTAACTTTATCTTTGATCTTTCACAAGTGAATAATAATTCTGTTTTGTCTATCATGTTTCTAATAAAGACTGGTGATCATCTTGATGATGATCATGTTTTGTATACTTGTTCTTCTTGCGAAATTGTTACCTAGCTGTATGGACAAATTGACTAATGAAAAAATGACATTCCGGTACCTCGTACCGTAACCGTAACCGTACACCTCGTAGTGTACGGTTTTGCATGATTTTGCACTTAATTTTTTTATCACGCTAAACATTTATTTATATTCTTTCTCCTTGAAGAGATATTCCTGTCATATCAATTTACACGCGTGTATATTAGTGCTTATAGGGAAATTGAATTAGAAATTTTATAGGTACCAATAAGAATATAATTTTTCTACAAAGTACCAAAGGAATGATAATTGGAAATAGTACGCTATATTATTTTCAACACCGAAGGGTTATTGTATGTTGTAATATTGAGTAAATGAATGTGTGTATTTTCTTTTCTAATTTACTTCAAAAAGTGCATCAAAGTCAAAGTCGCATTCGGCAATGGACCACGAAATACCAAGGTGGTTGTGTATAATAACAGCATCAAGGGAGATAATTAAATTTTCAAAATACAATAAGAAGAAAGTAAGCACTAAAAATTTAGCACTAAAAATTAAGCACAATACTCGCTAGCTATACTATTTGGTTCCATTCTGAATGTTCCACAGGAATTTGTTGGAGAGCAATAATAGAATTTGGGACACGTATTATTGTTCCTCGAGATGAAAATCCTTCTTTACCTAACCATCAATAGAACACCTTGAAAACCTGCCACCATCATCCAGCCCTTATTTCAACCAGCCTTTTGTGATAAAACTCATGAAAGGAAATGCATAGGTATTGTCTTATATACATCAACTTTCATTTTGCCGTCACCATAATCTTCAAACATCTCGATCGATTGCGATTACTACCTACATAGGTAGGTTATACACTCATAATATCGCTAACGGTTTTGTAACTTTCTTAAAAAGAATTAGATAGGGTGTTTTCTTTTTAGCCTCCAATAAATCGATAATACGCAGCGTAAACGCAGCATCTTTACATTAATGTAGAATACGAGCAATGCTTATTTATTATTATTACTATTATTAGTATTACACCTATGCTCTCATAAGAGAATATCAGTATAACTGTAAAATTACTTACGACACACTTGGCACATCTGCTCATCGCTTCCATCCGAACATCCTTGAATTCCGGAGCAAACAATGGCGGAAGAACGACATCGACCGTCCGCACACCTGAAAACAGAAATTAAGATTAAAAAGATGTGCACTGCTATGTTAGGTTAGCTGCATGTGCACTAGGAGCAGCAGGATAGAATTTCCTGCTTTTCCCAATCAATTTTGATCTCCATTGAAAGTTGTTATTAATGCATATCATGTTTCTGAACTGCATCCTGTCCGCGGTTTTTACAGGATGACTCCCTTGGCTGCTTGTGGCATGACCGGTGTCCTTTTTAGTATCTTTTCACTGCAGCATTTTTGTCATATGAGAGGAAAAGCTAATAGGATTATATTTCTTGTCCTCACCTATATGGACAGTACTGGGATGGCTGGAATTCCATCCTGCATTCCATCTCTTCCTCATCACTGTGATCTGGGCAGTCTGCTATGGCGTTGCAGAATCTTTGCTCTGGCAAGCACTCCTTTGTTTTCAAACACTGAAATGTTCCATGAGGGCAAATGTCCTTACCACTGCATCCTTCCTCATCACTCCCATTATCGCCTGGGAAAAGGGGGCACACAGAGAAACAAAATTATATGCACATCACGTTATCATATAACTTGTAAATATGACTACCCTAAATATATATATGCACTTATCAGCAAAAAAAATTATGATGCATAGTTGTACCACGGTATTTACACTAGTATATTTCGGAGAGAAAAAAATAAACGCAGACGTGTCTAAAAATTTAAGCAATCAAGACGCTCCGAGGTACACTTATTGTATGAAATAAAGCAAGTCTCATAAAAAAAGTTTTATAGTTTTATAGAGGGAGCAGTAAAAGTAGAAAAAAAAGTAGAAATAGTTTAAATGAAGCTAGAGGAGTATCTATTTTTCTCGTACAATCAACAACACCATCACAAATTTTCGCTCGGGAAATGCACTTTATTGGCATTTTTCTCGCTCGCATCGCCTCAAACTCGGCTGCCAGTGATGACAAAATGGTCGAATCTGAAATTAGTGTGATGTTACTGGAAGGCATAGGCCTGGATGTGGATGTCGCATGTGGATCTGGAGTACTACACTGGAAAGCTTGATCAGGACATTTTTCACGAACTTCACATACTTCATCTGAGCCATCTGCAAAGTAAAATAAAAAGAATGATAAACTACTACTGTAATACAAAAATATCTACTAAAAATGAAAACAATACAAATATTGTATTGCGTTGTATATTGTATTAAATCTCATATTATCCTATTTTCATCAACAACGCTATCATATCACACACACATTTATGAGGAATATCATTTATTACCTTCGCAGTCATGTTTTCCATCGCAGAGAAAGTACCAAGAGATACACTTTCCATCAGAGTGGCACTATAACAGAAATAAAGAGGAGGAGAAAGTTTGGTAAATTTCATAAACAAGTTATAGGAAGTTAAACCCTGTTTAGTATGGAGAAAACGATGAATCGTATAAACGAACTCTACCTTGAAAACATGCGATAAAAACACGCGAGTACGTTAAGTGGCAGGTGTTATCACTTACTCAAACCTGAATTTTATCAAAAATTACGTAACTGACGATTTTCCCATTTTAGCATGTGCCCTCCCCAGAGTTCATGTTATCCAGGAATATTAACTTTTAGAGTTGGCATTATGGGAGGATTGACTTTGTGTTTGTGTTGTGTAAACAAATACTTTTCGAAAAGTAATTGTAACTTTTCTTTATAAAAAAACATGTTGTAATTACATGGCCTACGTCACGGAGTCAATATACTCGCAAAAAAAAGTTTGGAAGATAAATGAACGAACGCGAAATGTGCTACTTTTCCTCACATTTTGCACTAGTGTTTATCAATTAGCGGGATTTTTTGAAACTTCCTACATAGCCATTACGCAGTCAATGGAAAAAATATTATTCACAAACATAAGCAGATGGATGCAGCAGTTGAAAATATATATATCTTCATTCATATCATAATTTTTTGGCTTGAGTATCCATTGAAAGGTACATTAACTTTCACCAAGTTTTAATGCTGGGAGGTTTTTCTCGACTTAAACGGGAGGAGACGCTCCATAAAGCAAACAATAAAAGCTTGTGTGTGTGTGCGCGCTTATTAATGACTAACTATACAACATAGATACCTAATAAGTTTGGCAAGTCACGTACATGTACATACGAGTGCCACGACCACGACAAACATTCAACATTGTGCAGATTCTTCTTGGGAGCAAAAAAATATGTATCAAGGTCATCCCGGAAAAAACAACCTTTCACGCTCGATAAATTCATAATTTTTACTCGCTACATCGTTAACTACAGAATATGAAGCCTAAAATGATGCTTTTACTCTATGCCGAACCAATCTATATTCGTCATAACTGTTGTTTTTTTTATATTTAACAACGTGTCATTATGAGATAAAATGGTTTTCTCTTCTCTCTAAGCTTTCACTTTTTTCTCTTAATATTTTCACTGCAATGACGTTAATACATTTATTATTTTCATTTCGAATGGGATGCTATTGGATGAGTATTTGTACTTATAAAATAACATGCATACATGCTTATGTGCATCATCCCATTACCCATAAATAATATTATCTAGAGTAGCTCCTTTTTTAAACTTTCTATGTTAAAAGCGGAGATAGAGAGGTTTATTAAAGAGAAAGTTGCTATTTACTTAATATGTACATGGAAATAATAATAAAAAATGCGTCTTTTCTTTTTGCCCCCCTTTCACCAGAGATTAAAAAATGAATATGTCATTATTTGGCTGCTCGTGCTGCTGCTGCTGCTACTACCACATTCGCATCCATTCTCTTTTAATATTCACTTGAGTGGCTTTTTACATGCTTTCTTGTGCATGATGGTATGGAGAAAACAAAAATTAATGACGATGTTTTTTTACTCTACTTTTCTTCTTATTATTTCCAGAGTATTTGCAGTAATGGTGTAGTAAGTAGTACAATCAGGTCAGAGGAAGTATGCAAGTCCACAAGGCTACTTGAGTGTAAACAAAAGGAAACTCTACGGAATTTTGTAAAGATGGTTTGTTTTCCTCTCTTTTTTTGCTCTTTCCTTCGATGACGGAAATATTTGGCAAAAAGCCTGTTTTCTTTTCACCAGTATTTTGAAGCATTACTTTACATATATATTTTTTCTATTATTCATATGGAAAAAAAATCATGAAGAAAGTAAAAAGATAAGAGAGTTTTCTCCATTTACCCTTTTATAGCCATTTGTGTTGTGTATTTTCTTTATCATGTCATCATCAAGTCTTACAGACAAAAAGGAGAAAGTCAGACAAGTCAAAAGGATGAAAAATATAGCAAATTACCCCCATCACTAATGATCTGACTTTTTCAATCTTTTTCCCTTTCATAAAGGGAATGAATAGAGAGCAATATGTATTCTCGTGAGTAGATGTATGTACCTGTTTTTATGAGTGCGGCATCTTGTCAACGTAATGAGTCGAGAGGCAGATTATATAAAAGACGATTTTGAAAGAAGATAAGACAACCGTGAAAACCCATTAACAAAATAACAAATATACATACATACATGAGATATTGATTAAACTAGCTGCTACTCACACTACATCTTGTCCCAAGAAAAAAAAACTACGTATTATCCATTGAAAGAAATGAGGACAAAAGAACGTATAGAAAAAATAGTACACAAAAACAAACGAGTAAGCTCAAACGAAACGAATGAATCAATGGAAAATCCGGAACGTCTTGTAATTAGTCTGAAGTAAAGAGTTGGGATACTGTTTTTTTACTTACAAAACAACAGTAGTTTTCCACAATTTCCACTCATATTACGTTGTTTTTCAGTCAATATTTTTGTCTATTTTTCACTTCAGTTGACAAATGAGTAAAAAAACATTGTAACAGCTCATTGCAAGTATAAAAAAAGTTATATATATTTATGTGTCTAGTTTGTATATTCCTTCCTTTTAATACTTCATTTAAAAAAAGAAGAAGACGTAAACAATTATAAATTACTCTCCTGTCTTGTCCTGCCCTATTGTTGGCGATGAAGTGTTGGGCCCAACGTCACTTATGAAATCACACAATAGGGAACATTCTCAGCACACATTCTAGCATTTCTACACATATTGTGTCTTTGTTGTTTCATGTTCATTAAAATCCGAGCTGATAAGATGTTGGGCTACTATATAAGAGTGTTCATATGACAAGATTCATGCTAGTGTACATATAACATGTCGAAATATTTGTCTTACATAGTACGTGATATGCGGAAGCATAAAATGCATGTCAAAACATAAAAGATTATAATCTTAGTACATTATTTGATTCACATAGGAAATAGCTTTCGTGGCGCAGCAAAATGAATGACCAGACCACGAACAGAACGGAATACCATGATACACCAACACAAACAACAGCAGCACTTAAATAAACATAAGTATAAATAGTAGCATCATCAGCAAGCAGGAGGAAGTTTATCAGAAAAACAACCCTAACACAAAAGGTAAAACATACGCCAAAAAAACGTCGCTGAGTGAAAAGCAAATAAAATATGGGCTTGATTTACTTTTTTGATTTATCGTTAGTACTTCAGTACATACATGTATGCATGCCAGCAGAGAGGGATATCAGAATATGATCATGGATGTATAAAAAATAAAATATTATATGGCGTGGCTGCCTAAATTATGCAATGAAAATGAAAGATAATGGCATGCACGTATATGTACATTTATGCTGAGTAAACCAACCTGGAACGTGCTCCGATGGCAGCCTCTTGTTCTTGCACTGCATGAGCCATTTCTTCGAGCACAATCACATACACCCGATTCCATATTGCAAATTGAGTTGGGATCTGCTAGCTGACTGTAAAAGAAAGAAAGAAACATGGAATCACGTTCAACATCCATTTTCAAGCCATCACGTAAATATTAATTGAATTGGAAAAGATATTTTTTTGCTGCATTTTTTTTTGGAATATCATTTTTGCAAAAAAGAAAAAAGAAGAAAAAAAGCGAGTTTGGCTTTAGAATGTAGAATACCACTGGATGTTTGAATGACAAGCGTAGCCCAGTGAGGTTGCAGAGAAAACACCTCTGTAGGTTGGTAAGCATCGGGTTTTATCCACTGAAGGTGAGTAGGCCATTTGACAGGTGCACACTTTGCTCCCGTCCATCTTGCTCTGGCAAAAGGCATGAGAGGTTGAACACTCCATGTCATCCTCACAAGGTTGTCCAATCTCTGAAATAATGCAAAGTTTAAGTGTTAGAACCAAATCTTATTAGTTGGAAAGTTAAGTAAATATATATGGGAAAGTACACTCAGTTAGCTTAAAACGAACATGACTTTTAGTTAGCAAGAAATAAATTCAAATGGATGGCATTCCCTTTTATGCTATTTTAATCCAACTTGAAATAGGCAGAGTTTGCAACTTGAGCTATTTCTGAAGGTGAAGGTTGAACAAGATGACTTTCACTTTCTTCATCTGTGTTGTTTCTTCATTCTTATATATACCTAATGTTAAATATTTATATAATTATGATGGCATTATAAATAGAGTAAATCTATACATATAGGGATGCTTTTCATTATAACTTCTGAAGTTTGAAAAATCCAATTTCTCAAGTTAAATCATGATCTTTTCCTCTTTATTTCGTAGTAATACAAAAATTAACAAGCTAAATTGTTTAGCCTGTGATGTGCCAATTAGAGTCTCTCATGTGTCATAGTGTCTTCCTTATCAAAATGCAATTTATTTCACAAGTTTAGATCCGGTTTATTCTGGAGTTTCATTTGAAACTTTTAGTGACATCACCAGGAAAGGAAAAAACAATACAGAGTTGACATATATTTTTTTTTTGCAAAAAACCCGTATGAAAGATATAAAGGACATTTTTGATCGATTTTGTTATATCATAAAATAAATAGAGTGACAACAACTTTCAGAAAGTTTGACGTGTGTGACCACTTATGCGTGAACAATGGAAAATCTATCTTACGATTTGATATTTTTTTAAATTCTTATTAGCAGCAACGCGAAAAAAGTGTTGCTTTTATAAAATTCCTCGGTGCATTTGTCTGTTAGTCGCCACCTGATGGTTCACATTTTTTACTCCCCGGTTGCAAAAAAATGCAATTCAACAGTTTGGGATGTTGCATTTCATTTCATCTCCGCTTCGTTTTATCGTTCAAACGGTTTATTTAACAAATTATATGCGCGGTACGCACAAAGTGACATATGTATATCACATTGTCCCTTGATGGAGCCAATGCCAAACGCGACACTTCACACATATCAACACGGTTGTCCCATGTTCTTGTTGTCCTGTTCTACACATGTCGTTCATTAATTTATCCAAAACATCCCCTTTACCTTCATAGGAAACGTTTAAAAAATACATAAATTTTGTCTACCAGTAAAGTTGATTGGCTATGTGGGGATTGTAATATAGGGAACATAAACGTATATTATGCTACTTGATGAACATATGCACGTGTGAAAAAAGTTGTTAAAAGGCTATCAAAATTACACGTGGATGTTCTTCATCTTACCATGTGCTTTTGAGACTGAAGTCTGCGTGGAATATTGTGCTAGGCAAGTAGTTGCAATACCGTATTTATTCAACCTTAGAACTAGAGTAAGTTTACTGCTTCCTTTGGCTTTTTTGTCTGAGAGGGAAGTGGATTATCTTTGAAGAATTCAGTCTCTAAATTCTTTTCATGTAATATGTACCCATGTTTCGGAGAAATGTCTTGTTATTAGCTCAATCAAGGTATGGAATAAATATTGAAAGGAAATTGTGTTGGTAATTTGCAAAAGTTTGTAAATTAAACAAAACATTAATTAACCAACAAACGATGAAAAGAATATAGTTTTTGAATGGCAGCTACTAATTTGACATACCCTTGAAACTAAGTGAGAAATAATTGATCTAATATGGTTCTTTATTCGTGGAATGTAGAACAAGTTGAACTTTGATGATATATCAACCTACATTACTTACACCAAACTATATCGTGTCTTGCATAAAATAATATGCAATATGGATGTACAACTACATGTGACCTCTCACACTATATTTTTTTGTTGAATACGCGTTATACGCACACTTGCAATTAGTAGTTTCGTCATCGTGCATGCCAAAATAAACGAGGAACACGGAAGACGTGTACAAAAAATTAATGGGATTTCGACGGTATAAGTGCAATTATAAGAATGAATGTTGGTACTACTACGAGAAGAAAGCCCCGTAAATTGGACTGTCGTGAATCAAGGAAGCGGAAGTGAAAATGGCGTAGGTTCAACTATAGAGAAAGTTATGCCCTCTCACTCTCACACCCACACTTACTTATATTCTTTCCCAAACATCTTTTCGCGAACCCGTCAAGTTGTTTCCCAGATTGGCATTGGCATCTCCCGAAAACCCGAGGCACGACGTACTTACAGTAGCTTCCTTTATCCGCAAGGTTGCACTGTTGGTTATCAAAGCAGACTTCTCCAAGTGTGGCAGCTGCAAACAAAAAACGTATAGATCGGTACATCATTCATTAGGTTGTAAAATAACAACTTTCACGATACAGTGTTTTGGTTGACTTTTACAGACTCACTCAACAAATTGTGAGACTCGCTACTTGCTGTCTATCAATTTATCATTTCACGAGGCAAGCAACCAGGAAATTTAAGTAAAAATATAATGCATTATTACATGTAATTTAAAACTTTAAATTACAAAATTTCTTTTACGACTATGACTAAAAAGAATGCTATAAATCATTTCACAACGAGCTCAACAAACGGAAATGTAGCAAGCGACAGACTCCCAAAATTAATGTGGACTGTTAAACTGTGAACTAAACTGTTGAACTAGACTTTGAACAAAATGGATTTAAAGCTAGTAGCTACATAATATTCATAATGTGTAATACTGAAATAGATCAGAATCATGATAGCATCAAGTAAACACCGGAATCCAGTGTGTGTGTCAAAAATGATAAATTTATTTTGCATGACATGACGCATGTTTTCTCTCTCGTCCTTTTGAATGTTCTCTCGTGAGAGAAAAAGTAAAGCGAGCAGTCTTTATACATTGTAGTTAGTAGATACGATCAACAAAATCACATACATATATAAACAGCACATCAGCAAGCAAAGTCTTTAGCTAACGATTAAAATCAGCTCATTGGAAGCAATAATAATTTCATTACATAAAATAAATCATATCCTCTTCACAACAAAATGTATTTTCAAACTTTCTTATCCACCAACGGATTTATGTGTACGTATGTTTATTTATCATCAAACATGAATGAGTTTCGTGAAAAGATCAAGCGTTCAATTTTAAAAAATGTTTTTTTCTTTCTTGTACCGAAATATTTCATTTCGAAACGTTCGTATGTTTCATTTTATTGAACAAAAATTCTTTACGTTATTTTGCTGTCTTTTAAAAAACAATTTTGATGTTCACAAGTTTACGTACATACGCAATGAGCAATTTTCTTCAAAATGTTTAGGTTGGACACTTATTACCTACTAAATCATTGCCTTTGCTGTTGTTGTTGGCCGTTGCGAATAGTCGCAACAAAAGAGAAAAGATTCAATAAAGCATTCTATTAACTTACTGAAGGCCAAACATATTATATTTCATATAGCAACATATAAACTGATAGGATAGGACATGTATGGATGGACGCGAAATATATAACACATGCTACAAATTAAATATAAGTTTGCGTATGGACATAATAAGTTGTCTAAAGTTGACTATATCAACTCGCCAAAAAAAAAAACATTTTGTCTTTTATTTGCACAACAATGCGTTGTGCAAATAGTACAAATTTCATTTCCCTGCTGAAGCCCTACCACCTTATTTCTTCCTGCTTTTCATCTATAAATCCTTCAACCCTTTTCTTTGCTATTATTGCTGCTGGCCAAAGCACTAGGCACAGACAGACCCACGGATTATTTACAAGATCAACAGATTCAAGGATCCCAGCTATTTACACCGTGTAGAGAAAGCTGGAATTGAAAGGTTGTGAATGAGACGTATGTATGTAAGACGAAACTCATGGAAATGCTTTGTTTTTCCTGTAAACGAAGAATAGAGTACAATATTATGATATATGATGATCAATATGAACAATGTAGACACTTACTTAAAACAGGCTTGATGGGGAATGTATTGAGTTTTGTGCGTATGTTTTGCATATAGTGTGGAGTGGATGCGATATAAAATATATGGATATTTTGTGACTGACTAGAATTTCTGATGTGTGTATTAAATTCTTTGAAGGGGTATACTGAACACTGATATTTTATAGTAGCGTGTCATGTGAGAAGTAACAAACAAAACCGACGCTTTTAAAGAAGAAAAAAGTTGGAACCAAAAGAGAAGAGCTTTTAAAATATCAAAATATTCAATGCTCCAATATCAAATACATATGTACATGTACACTTTAAAAATGCCAGATCTGATAAAAAAAATTTCATATACCAGACAAAACTTGTCTTGTCATAACGTATGACAAATGACTCGTCTAGCTTACATCTTCAATTTAGTCACAAATATAGCTTGTGTGTGAATTTTTGAAGGCTAAGGATGAAGGAGTGTTGAGGAAGATTTCTAAAAAAAATTGTTTTAAATTGAGTACTTGTCTTGCATTTTTTTTTGCTCAGGTGATATATATATTTTTTTGTAATGGCGCTCTGGGCCAATCCTCAACCTTCGTTACATCGTTCATAGTTG
Source organism: Zhuqinia jingwanae (assembly GCA_027744095.1). Taxonomy (NCBI): domain Eukaryota; kingdom Metazoa; phylum Arthropoda; class Collembola; order Entomobryomorpha; family Paronellidae; genus Zhuqinia; species Zhuqinia jingwanae. The sequence goes on along the minus strand of JAHZNC010006634.1, from coordinate 4,581 downwards.
GGATGGCTGCGTGCTATAAAATTTCTCAATTCACTTTGCTTTCCATTATTTCGATCTGTACTAAAAATGTGTTTCAGTTTGACCCAAATGTTATGTTATGATGATTATGATTGAGTGAGGCAGGACAGGAACCTTTATCCAAAAGATTGCTTTATATGTAGCCTACACAAAAAAAAGATGTGAGTCTGAAAAGGAATCTGATATCCTTTATTGAGAGGGAATGTTCTTTCAAAGAACCACTTAAACTATTTTGAATAAAAAACTAAAGGAACAGCGTACCTTACATTATGCACACCGCATACATTATTTTAGCCTAAAAGCATTTTCGTGCACACATGCTGCTGCTCAACTTTATACTGTAGAAAGGGAGCACGCATTGTCAACTTTTCATTCCACAGACTTGAAATCGAAAATGAGACCTTGAAGTACTGCTCGAGTCTATACAGAATGCAGACACAGTTATGGAGACAATAACAACTTCCGCCTTTCTGCACTCATGTTTTTGTTTAAATGCTCACGTTAAAAGACTTCAAAAAAACACGTGAACTTTCTTTATTTCATGCAATGTTGCATTTAGATAATCATTCATCTGGATTCCACTTTGAATTAATTTTATATTCTCACGACTTGTTTCATTATATTAAAACACGTGCCTAATTAATTATAGATTGTCACTCGTTGTTGTGAGTGAAGGCTTCACAACTCCAACTCAATTTGGCTGGTTTTTATTTACGGTTGAATAAACCAAAAGGCATGTTGCAATTCTGTTACCTCCTCCTCCCACGTATCATGGGAAATCTTGAAAAACAAGATGCTCACGGGTAAAGACTACTTAAAAATCTATTTTTGAACAGGCTTTTACACAAATTTCTCATCTGGAGCATATGCATCCTTACTACTTAATGTAATTATAATTTCAAACTAAATTATGTATTTGTGCATGTTACAAGTATACCAAATTGTAAGACGACACATTTTCTCATTTCTTCTAGTTTTGCTATTGTATATCACTGTGTCTTCTTATCTTCCATTTTGAAATTTGAAGCAATACATATGGCTTCATACTCACAAGATCACAAATCCTGAGCTAACAAGATGCTCATTGCTCACAAACAAAAATAAATGCTACTTAAAAATCTAGTTTTGAAAAAGACTTTCTTTTGTGGGACAACTGAATCTGGAATGCTTCTTATACTATTTCCATCCAATTGCAAATTTCCCGTCAAATTTCCTTTATTTCCAGAGGCTTCTTCCAACTTGAAACTTGGAAAACTAGTGGGATTGGATGATATATCATCCAATATATATATATATATATATAAATATATATATATATATATATATATATATTCTATTCTTTCGCATATTATTAAGTTACGACAAGAGTAGTCGGACAAAAATACACGGAAAACATTGCATTCTTCCAATTACCAGAGTGAAAGTTGTTTTGAAAGTTTGACCTTATTGTTTACTATTCTCTCTCAGTTCAATTTAGTATTTCAAAACCACTATTTACAAATCGGTCAAATAATGTGGGCAACAGAATGTTGTGGTACATATATCCAATCGCCATATTATTATAAGTTGATAAGAATGAAAACTCGGTTTTATCTAGTAACTTTCTTTTCCCCTTGAGACTTTAACTTTTGGAAGGATAAGATTGAATAGTACTCGACAAAATCAATTTTTATCTCACAAACAAAATCTCAAAATTGCTAGACTAAAAAATGGTCGATAAAATTATGCATGCATGATAATATGATGGTTGATGCTGACGAAATGTATTTGTACACCAAATCCATAAAAAAACTTTCAATCATTTGGGAACGTAATTACATCTCGTGTTTCTCATTCAAATTTTATTTGAGAAGGTCATCCGACATACACATATTGATGACCCTCTCCTTTGTTTCACTTGTAATTTATCCAATAATAGACAATACAAATGGGAGGGGTTGCTAAAAGCTTCTTACATTACTTGTTATTCAACACCGCAGCGCACAGCCTCGACAAGCCTTTAGAATCTCGAATTATATACCCGTAAATTATATTATAATAAATGAATAATTATCAAATTGAGTTACAACCACATGTTAATAACACATATTTTTAAAAACTAAAGTTTTTTTCGTGGCCCAAAAACTCGGAAAGTTGAGTACCTTTGTATATTGTACACCTATCTATAGATATTTGAGAATGTTACAAATACTCAGCTCAGATGCTTCATCTTTTTCATTTTGCACACACAATTATTCAACACAACGAGTCTCAAGTGGTGATGAAAATTGAAAACACAAGATATTTGAACAGCATCATTAGAGAAGCTAGAGCCATGAAGTGAACTGCGTTAGTTGGCTGGTGAGAAATTTAGACACTTACTTTACCGCCTGTAAAAACTAACTTTTATCCAGAAAGTTTGTATCAGCTAACTTAGCTGGAAACTAGATTGCAAAATAAGAAACTGCTTTGTAGTATTAGCACCCGCTTTCTTGTCAAGATGAACCGGATTACATTCTCAGCTTTTGGCTCAACTTGAGTGCATAAGTGAAAGTCGTCATGATTTTAGCGAATGTTTTCTTGTAAGAAACATCATCATACATACAAAACATGATACTGTTTTACGGTGGGCGGGCTCCTTAAAAGATTCTGCAAATAACTTGATACTACTATTTGCACACTTTTATCATGAGACTAACGATGTGTGTAATGGTTTGAAGTGTGGACTCGGAGTTTTTCATGTAACTCTGAATTGTTGGTTTAATTTCAGTGCTATCCTACCTCGATTGCCATAATTCCGTGTTAGCATGACCGTTTCTTAATTAGGTATTTGAGGTACATATACTAACTATTAGGAATTAGGAATTAGGTAACATGTACTTAACCCCAATAAATTTTTTTTTTGAACATTCATTTCTAAATTGAAAATGTTAACAGGTGTCTATTTCCTAAATTTATGTTGAACAACTGATTGTAATGCAAGGGTTTATGCATAGTGTAAAAGTGTGTGTGTGTGTGTGTAACAATACTTTTGTAGTTGTCTCGTCATTTTATAGCATGTTACATTTTGCATATACATAGAGTTTCAGAGCACACACAGCATCAGTGACAAGATTGTACAAGCATGAACTACATAGGTAATTAATTTATTCCGGGAACAACCAAAACTAATACAATTACGAGGTTTTCTCAGGTTTCCTCGTGCACATTGTTATAAATCCTTGAGACTTGTCAACGAACAGTAAAAACTAAAATGCCTATGCATAATACGCCAAGACAGTCAAGTTGGTAGCGAAGGAAGTCTGTCTAATATAAATTCATCAGTACTACATGCTCCGATTTTTTCGTCATTAAATGAGAAAGTTTGTTGGTGGTGATGAGGGTGGAGTGGTAAAAGTTGTCCTCGAACTGGCTGGTTTTGTGGGCTGTGATCTGATGATTTATGACTTGAATAAAATGTCACAGAAAAAGGGAGTTGATGGGAAATCGCAAAATGTCCACTACGCCACCAATTATAATTATTTTTCCATTTGTAAATAGAACAAGAACAAGCATAAAGGTATATATGAGCAACTTTGTCAAGAAAATATTCATAAAATAAGAAATAAAATATTCATGCAACACATGGAAATGCAAGTAATCAAGCAAATTCCATCAATTGGATTCTACAAACGCTATGTAGATGACATTTATGCACACATACATGGACGGAAATGCAACGAAATCCTGGACACTTTGAATAATTTTCATTCTTCACTTCGATTCACAATGGAAGAAGAAAAATTTAATACTCAACTACCGTTCTTGGATGTGATGACATACACCAGAGATGACAATTCCATTGGGCACTACGTTTACAGAAAACCGACCTTTGTAAATACTTACCTAATGTACTCTTCCTTTCATCCTCATGCTCACAAACTTGGTGTAGTAGACACATTACTAACACGTGCTTTGAGATTATGTGATTCGATACACCGGAATCAAGAAATCAAAGAAATTTTTAAAATGCTTCAAGATAGAGGTTATCCTGAAAAATTATTAAACAGACGTCTCATTCTAGTCCAAGAAAAGGAATCAAAAAGACAACTCATGACTGCAGAAGAAATCCTAGAAGCAAAAGAAGAAAATCAAATGAAACCAAGAATTATTCTTCCGTTCTTCGGTACTACAACTGAAAAAATTGCTCGCTTCCTCCGTTTCAGCTTAGGTGTAGAAATTGGATACTACCCCGGAATCAAACTCGGATCAATTCTGTCAAATTTGAAAGAAAAACCCCCTAGAATCCTTATTGGAGTTTACCAATTAATATGTAATGAGTCATCTTGTCAAGAAAATATATACATAGGTGAAACGGGTGTTGGAATAGACGAACGTCTTATTCAACATCATGCAGATGTAAGAAATAACAACGACAAATCTGCTGTAGCCAAACACATGGAGAAAACAGGACATACAATTAAGAAGATGGATCTCATTGAGTATGAACCCAGAGAAGGAATCCGAAAAATAAAAGAAGGTCTATACATACGCGGAACGGATAACACCATGAATTCATCATATGGAAAAAGAATACCCGCCATT
>JAHZNC010006633.1:0-11135 GCA_027744095.1 Zhuqinia jingwanae | reverse complement strand
TGTTTTTCTCTGTCGTGTTGTTTTGTCGATTTTAGTTGAAAATTTATTAGAAAATGGAGATGAGCTCGTTAAAATTGCTCCAACAATATTCACACTTTTTCATTATCTCTTGCAAAATATGTATCATCGTTAGACATTAAACAGTTCGTTTAGAATAACAAGTGTGTGTGCTGTTGTTGTTGTTGTTGTTTGGTTGGAAGCATGTTTTCTTCTTCCTTTTTTTGCTAGTCACACAAAAAAGCGTGTTTCTTCGAAATTGACAATCAGTTTTTTTTCTCACTCAAGTGACATATTATTTTGGCAATGTTATATGTTTTTGCAGTTTCACACGACAGCTATAGATCTCCTTTTTATTCATTGCTTTTTACACATGGAGATGTAAAAAATATTTACTGTCACGAAAAACACTTGATTGTCCAAATATTTTATTGTTATTATTATTATCATTCACCTTCACTTGAAATGGGCTACAAGGTATAATAATAAAGAATTGGTTGAATGTGTAATACTGTGACATTGATACACTCGATCACATCTTATAAATCTATTCATACATTTATCCATTTTTTATACCTAATTTAAACTTTCACCTTTTTTTGAAACGTTCATCTATTAGCTTCTTATATATATGTGTATATATTGTTGGGAAAAAATTGGAAAGATTACATTTTTTTATTTTGACGTGTTCTTTCAATCATAAAAAATGGGTCGATTTGTCAAAATAATGGAGCAAATCGGAGTGTAATAAAAATGAGTGCGGCTTGAAGTAAATAAAAGTGTTACATAAGGAATATAGGTATATGTATATATGTGGGTTAAAGAGGAAACGTTTTATCCAAATTGGTTTGGAGTTTCCACTGCACAGTGCACAACACACACACACTTTATTTCGTATCCATATATTCCACATATATATGTATTTCTAATAAAAATCATATGCACAATAACGATTCAGAAATATTTTTATTTATATAAAGAGAAAAAAGTTGAAATATGTACGCGCGTCTACTTTATTTATTAAAGATTTATTTTTTAGTTTGGTCTCTCAAACTATTTTTTTTTTCATAATACTAAAACCAAGCACCACCGCCAACAACTTCACCATACACTAACCGCACAGCAGCAGCGCAAAACACACACAGACGCTCGAGAGAGAAAATGTTGGGAAACCACTTATTTCTATTAACTCAACAGTTTATGAAAGGTTCCATGTATTTTTTTTTCTGCAGAAGAGCAGCAAAAGAGAGACAAACACACACATACTTGTACAGTGTCAGAGAAAAAACTAATCTTGTACGATTGCTCCTCTGCTGCTATATGATGCTCACATCGCTCCGCAGCTCTCAGTTCAGTTTCATTTGAAGTTATAAAAAAACACCTTAGCTCTCTCGCCGCGTTATACTATTATGCTTGCGTTTTGTTCCAGTCCCAAAATCTAAACAGTATGAAAAAAAAGACATGAACGTATGTACGTAACGCTGACTGTATATATTAGCATGTACACGTTTACGTACTTATAAATATGCCATTGATACTAGGCATATAATATATTTATATATTACGGTGATATACTGGGAAACTGCGCTGACGCTGCGGTTGGTTTTGGGGTTTGTGGCTGATATGTGATGTGTGTGACTGACGCTTGAACACACGACGTACTTAGCATACTATACAGAAGAAAAAAAAGATCACCAGATTAGATTCACGCACCACACTCGACGCATGCAAAAGCACACTTTTATTATTTATTATGGTGAGAAAAAAAAATCATCCATTCAACATTAAACTCTGGAAAACGTCAACACATGGGAAAAAGAAATCTATTTTAGTTTTTCAGCTGAAATTCTTCTTTTTTTTGTCTCTTTCTAAAAACTTTTATTTTTATCGCACACGCTCTCTCACTAGTCCCAATCCTGTTTGTTTTTTTGCAACAATTTCATCAATTTTTTGTATTTTGCAGAGAAAAGAATTTCTATTAGTTCCTCCTCTCTCTCTCTCTCTCTCCCTCTGGTTGGTTTTTAGCAGTTCAAGTTGTAGTAGATGCGGAACATCGTGGAAAAATATTCAAGGAAGCAGAAGAAAAAATTCACAACAAAAAACTTTTTTCTTCTCTTTTCATTTTAGATTCTTTACAGATTTTTTGTGTGTTATATTTATCAGAGATTGTGTGTCAGCGTGAACTGCATGTGAGAGATATTATAGACGAAAAAGTGGCAGAGGAGAGAGGCTTATGCATGAGAAAACTTTGGTTTTAGTTTTTTTTCATCAAAATCCATTTCTTCCTCTCTTCTTCTTGTTGCTGGCAGTAGTGATAGTGGTTTGGTTGATGGTATAGTTTACTACCACACACATACACAGACACACATGAAATTGTATTTTGATTTAGTTCACTTTATTTCTATAAAGATGATGCTGATGATGACGATGATGATAAGTTCACTTTTGCCAAGAAATTTTTTTTTTTGAACTTTTATAAACAGCCACAGAAACCACGTATATAGTATTTCAAGAAAAAAAAATATACAAGGACTTTCACATTATCTCATAAAAATAACCGTAAATTTTTGGAATCCTTCTGGCTATAAACATATATAGTCAACACATAGTTGTATGTTTTTTATTCATAGGTGCATAATAATAGATTTTAAGTACACATAAAAATGATGGTAGTAATGGTGGGGGTAAATTATCATATTATCAATATTATCATAATAATAATAATAATAATAAACGAAGAACACGATACAAAAATCTATTTTTTCATTTTAAATTTTTTTGTACCATCATCGCCGTAATTCAAGACAGCTTTGATATTCAAGTCAAGTTTATTGAACGTGAAAATTGGAAACATATAATATTCACTTTCCGCCACGGTTTGGTTTCACAAAAATTTGTGGTAATAGTAATAATTTTACCTATAGATATATTTATTTAACTTCTTTTTAGGAAAGGAGGAAACTTCTTCTTTTTAGTTCATGGCATTTTTATTTGTTGAACAAAAAGATGCGCTGTAGTAGTAGTAGTCGTGTGGGGGTGTGTAAATTATTATTATTATTATTGTTATAATAATATTAAAGCGATAACGTGTTCTATTTATACGTAAATGTATTTTTGTATTATTATTATTATCATCATTGCATATCGAGAGGCAAAAAAATCGCGAGATGTTGTTGTTTGTGTTTTGTCACCGTTCAGTATTGAACATTTGGGACAATATACTTTCAAATGGCAACGAGGAAAATCGACTTAAAAATAAATAAGATGTGCATTGACTCCACTTTAGTATTTTATAAAGAAGCCCACATAACATGTTAATGTGTACCCACACCATCACCATGCTTCCTTAATATGAAAACTAGTGGCGGTGGCTACTGTCGGTAGTGGGGGTTGATTTCCCAAAAACATTTTTTTTTAGAATGTATGTGTGCGGTAATATTTGTATGTATACATGTAATTTTGTGTTTCGTCGATTTAATTTTTTATCAACCAATTTTGCACGGTTATCATAGCATCAACGCTCTGCTGCTGCCCACGTTGACGCCAGTATAATGGTGTGTATGTGTGTATTCCTATTCCACACTTGATGTATATACTTTTATGGCAATTTCATTTGTTGGTTTTGACAGTCACTTCCTTTTCCATAATGTATAAATATCATCGTCATCTGTATCGTCACTACACACCAACTTTTTTTTATGCAATGTATTTAAAAAAAAATCTAATTTTCTGATGGAAGCGCATATGATTTTTGTGGTGGATGTGGATACCAGACTGCAACAGCAGTGGAAAATGTTTCTTTTTTTATGATGATGATGATGATGATGAATTTTATAATAGTACTGGTATATTCACTTGTACATCACAGAGACAACAACATAATATTATGAAATAACATCCAAATCCAAAATGTATAATATTATGTTATGTGACTTTGGTGGTTGTTGATACAGGTCCAAGCACAAGTAAAAAAAGTTAAAGGGACGACGATGACGACGAAGAGGATGATGACGATGAATTATTGCTGATGCATGTTTCATCCATGTGGATACACAATTTCACTATGCTGCATAGCTGGCTCAACTCAAGACTAAGACTCTCTTTAAGAGTTTATACGAGAGAGAGAGAATAAACATGCAATACTACCACCGCACCACCACCACTTTTCTAGTAGCATGGATACATGTTCAATGTTCATTCACAGCAGAACAGATTGGAAGGAATTAATGGAAAATGAAAATATATTACTTTTTAAATTTGGCTTCATGTACTAGCGCCACCACCGTACAAACATATGCATATATATATTTGTTACATTTTCACAAACAAGCCATAAATTTAAAAGTCATAGTACCAAACTAGTAGACTTTTGAAAGCTTGCTTGCCAATTAACCGTATATAAATAATTTTCAATTTTCAATGCAACATTATTTTTTTCTCATTAAAATTTTAAGAATATTAGCAGTCCGTCCACCGATCACTGGTTTTCATCCTCTCCTCTATTTTGTTATCAAGATGTTTGAAAGGCAGATATAATCACCATCATTTTATGCTCATCATTCATTCACGCTTTTAAGCTAAAGTACACGTGCCGGGTGCCGTGCTGATCTTCGTACTTGAAATACGTTGAAGACCAATATTTATTTAAAAAAACGTATACAGGGGAAGTCGACCACGACGCACTTTGGAAAAGTTACAATGACAGTCCTTCGTTTATTACGTGTTATATAATAATAATAAAAAAATGGAGCGATGCAAAATACAACTGGCAAAGACACGACGCTAATCGTATTAGCACTCCATTCTAAAAAGTTACACTTTGCTGGTAAAAATGTGCTGCAGAATAGAATATTATTATGTAGCCAACAATGATGCGATTTTTTCTGTTGCTGCTGCTGATCAAGGACGTCATCATAAACACGACATATATTAAGGTAATACGAGACTCAGGGGAAACTCATCAGTTGTGTACTGTACGAGTTGTATATATCATTGAATAAGAGTCTGGTATAATATTTCAGTCCATTGAATGTAGCAACCAGCTATCCGAATATTTGCCCAAAAAATGGCATTCGTTTGCATACATTATAACGTCACATTTCACTTTGTTATTGGATTGATGACGACGGGATGATGATGGTGATGATGATCGTGATTTGACTACTGAGTAAGTAGAGTAGAGGGAATAATGTATTTCACGTTTGTTTTGTTCAAAGTTATTCAATGTGTGGACAAATCTTCACTTTTCTTGTTCGTCTTTGCCAAAAAAAAATAACCTTGAAAAGGTCGAAAAAATACAGTAGAATGTGTGCTCACTCTCTGGTTTGAATTTTAAAATTCATCACTGGAGGTAGATGTGTGGACAAAGATGAAGGTGACAAGCACTACTCACAATGACTGGCAGAGAGTTGTCTTGTGTGCCAGTCAAATGGAACACCAAAAATGTAGCCTATATATTTATACAATACATAAGTTTATGAATGATGCATGCACTTTTTGCATTGTTCGTAATTTAGTCCACTTTTTTTTGTAAAACTCACAGCAGCAGCATGAAAATTGACATCATGTGCATTGCTTTATTTTTACTGTAGATTTTTGCGCTGAATTTTTCTGTCAATAAATAATAATAATAATAATAAGACAAGTCAAGGTTAGCCACAAAGCCGGCTTGTGTCTTCCGGGTTTTAGAAAATACAAAAGAGACCCTGTTCCCCAAGCAAACAACAAAAGTCACAAAAGAACACACACACAGGGACATGGGTAGTATATATTTCAATGGTTTTCTTGGAAGAAAAGAATAGACCATATAATACGTGGTTTGGGTTATGATGATGATAAAAGGAGATGTTTGTTGGGGCGATAGCGTTGTTGCTTATTATTATTATTATTATTATTATTATGTGACATGGTGTAATATAACGCCACTGCTTTATAAGAAAAACACACGATTCCACATGACGAGGAGCCGAAGATCTTACTTTTGCAATATTCCAAGTTGATTGTTGTAGTACTTTTTATATTACAAGACGTACATTTGTTATCAAGTAAATGACCACAAAATAACTCGGCAAGTTATAATAATACTGTTTTTGTATGTTGCTGTTGTTATGCTGGTAAAAAAATGTGATGAGAAGGAGAAGAAACAGGGAAGGTAATAACGTTTTGGGTTTTTGGGATATAAGTAGTAATATAATAGGTAATAGTAATGGGAATAATAAAAATTAAGAGGAACGTGAGTATGTTATGTATTATGTTGGACGAAGTAATTTGTTATTTTCGTCTCACTTTTTCCCCTTTTTGAGTTTGCATTGGCTGACACGTTGTCAGGAAGAATAAGTTATTGTGTATTGGAGATGATAATGATGATATAATGACGACCCATTTTTTTCTCCCATTTATTTTAGATGGCTTAGTTTTCCTCCTTGACACTTGACACTAGTGATTTCTTGTTACTATTTTCTTTCCTTTTTTTGATATAATCATGAAAATCGAAAAGTTCTTTTGTCGAAATATGTTGTTAAATTTTCATTGAAATTGGTAAGAAAATTAGGAATTTTCCGTATTATATGCGGAAATCGTTTTGATAACGTGTGGTATTTATTATGCAATGTATACCTTTGGAGTATTTATAGCTACTCTTGTGTTGTGTTTATTTCTTTTGAAGATTTTTTGTTGCTTGGTTATGAAACTGAAATGCCCATCAAAACTGACAGTTACGTAATACGATGTTGTGCTATCAATAATGTATATGCTCATTAGTTTCCAATTTTACTGGAAATAAATATATATTTTTTCGTTATTATCCCGACCCAGTTTAAAATCAGAACAGATAGAGCGCGCAGCAGGGGAGAAATGTCAAATGTCGGTTAAAAAAGGTTATTATTGTCTGCTGCTGCTGCAGACAATAATCTTTCGGTTAAAATTTGTGGGTAGTCCATAGTAAAAAGAATAAAAGCACACACACACAAACGACTAACCGCACCGACTATCAAAAACACTGTGTGTACTCATCGTTCACTAGCAGCGCTCAACAAAGTTTCTCAACTCGAAAACTCAACAGAGAAAAAAAAACCTCAACTTGAGTTCATGGCAGATAGTAGTAGTCGTAGTAGCAGAGAGAGAGAGAGAGAGAGCAGAAGCAAATGGCAGTGATACATACACTGCCTTCACAGCACAACACACACACACACACACACACGAACATATTACGGTAAACCTTTCTACCACCTTACAAGAACATAGCAGCCTGGAAAACGCTGCCATATATGCATGGCCCTAAATAGTAGCAGTAGTAACGTACTCAAAACTCCATGGCATGTTTTTTTCTTCCTATTTTCCTCCGGCTCCTCCGCTTTTGTTGTGTTCTTCCATCATGACGATGATGATATATGCATGCCATCCCATAATACTACTAGTACTACCATCATACAGACTAGTTTTCTAACATTCAAAACATTTCTTTGATCGTATCCGCTTATATGCTTTAGTATAACTGATGCAAACACTTTAACAACTGCTTTTTTAACCAAAAACTGTAAGTTTCTCCTCCTCATCCTCCTCCTATGGGTCCACATTATATTATTATGTGCGCCTTCGCCGCTACTAACCGACTTAAATGAACTCGATGAAGATGCTACACACATATACACGTAAAAATTCCAGGAAAAGGAATATGAACGTAAAAGAAGAAAATGTTCGGTTATTTTGGAGTTGGCCTTTTCTGCTATATTAAAATGAACTAGGCATATATGTATGTACCTACAAGTATGCAGTAATGCAGAGATACAGTGGTGCTCAAGAGCTACATTACACATACATATAGATACATACACATGGCTTACTATATACATACTAATGAAAGAAATGGTATTAAAAATCTGTGTTGTGTGACAAAATAGTAGCAGTAATAGTAAAAATGGCCCTTCTCACTGGAATTGCTATCATGAAAACTATGCACTACTGAAGCGCAACGAACAAAACTAGATTGGAATTTAAACATTGAAATTTTGTTTAACATCCGGAGAAAGCAGAGAAAGTGGATAGATATCATGTCATTGTTTCGACACGATGGATGGAGTAATAGCATTTTCGTTAGCGGTTCAAACAAGCACATATGACATGCATAAAAATACAATATGTATGTGTGTGTCTGCATGTAACGTACAATACATCTTCCATTACGTTTATTGCCATACATTATTGTCGGGGTTGTTGGCTGAAGGATTTTTTTTTCTACTGGGGCACCTCGCAGTCTAATAATATCTCTCTCAGTTATTCTCTGTCTCAGTCAGTCAACCAGTAGTAGCCTGGGAAGAAGGGAAAGGTTGGAGAGAGAGAAAGAAAAAATGCAGAATTTGTGAGGAAAACCCTAGTTGATTTCTTGTGTGCTTTTTTGGTGCCTGTTGGTTCCCTCATTTCATGTGTTACCACTTGAGCTTCTGTACCACTGTTTCCCCTTTCCTCTCGTTTTTTTGGACGTTTGAGGTTGTATGCCTCTCTCTCTCTCTCTTTTATTATTTTTCTCTCTCTTTCACCAGAATAGATTTTTGCATTACTCCACAACGCGGTTGTAGTAGTAAAACAAGTAGCACTAGCAGCAGGAACACAAAAACCTTGCTGTATGCAGTTATTGCAGTTTAGCCATATATTTAATGTAACTTTAGTTTTTTAATATTTATTCATTCAAAGTAGCACATTCATAGCAGTAGTTGTGGCAGTAGCAGTTTGATATATCTCCACATAACAATAATATATGTACTTTCACTAGAAAACAAACAGAAAATAGAAGAGTGCACACACATAACATACATAAAATTGCAATACAAAATCAGGATTTTGCAGTGGATATTTTCTTTTTTTTTGGAGTGCTCAGCTGAATAAAAACGCTGATGTATGCACCCCACCACCAAAAACCTTCATTTTATTTCAACGACCAGAGAGGAGGACTCACACTGCACATCAGAGTAGCCTAGTAGTAGTAGTCTTCTGTAGCATGCTCTATGCACACACACACACACACACATGCATAATATAGAGAAAGCTAACGAGAATTCTAGCTTTAGATTCAATGAATTGTGAAGCTGAACATACACAGAATAACCAGGAGGAAAATCATGGAGAGTCTGGAGAACAGTTTTGGTGTGGACTTCTTTTTTTGCGTACACATAACATGCAGTGTGTAACGTGCCACAAGATGAGCTTTCTCTTCTTCTTCTTCCATCTTTTCATATGATATGTGTATTACTTATTATTATGCTTTCTTTTTCACATACTTATATATCTTAAGTATGAGTCTTTTCCGAGATAGGAACAAAAAGATACCACAGTACGTGTGTATTTGGAAGGATGGAAGGAGACAAACCCATTACCCAGTTTCATCCTGCTTACTAGTTCCGTGTCTTTGGAAGCATGCAACTTATTTTTCTCCACGCAAAAATATACACGTATATAATATAACACAGGCAATGTATTAAAAGTGAACTATGACCAGTCGTGCTGCTTTATGGCATTATAAAATAAATCAAGAAAGGGAGTAAAGTAGTAGCTTAAGATTATAGCTACTCAAACTGACTTTTTGCAACTTTGCAGCTCCAATCCCATCAACAACAACAATATGTTTTGATTAGTGTTTATGGTTGCTGAGTTTTAATGCGGAGACAGTTCCAAACAGACTGACAGACAACAGAGGCCATTTCAAGTATTATAGACGACAGCTGCTGCTCCTGCTTGTTAAATAAGACTTTGGTGCAGTGGTACGTAAAAGTGAAGCGTGTGTGCACCGTGGAAAGTTGTCATTATAAATATATGTAAGTTGATACTGGCATGGCATGCTGCTGCAGGTAGATGAGTTGTGTGTAACATACTTTATAAAAAAAATAGGGAGCCTTACTTACTATACCTTTTCCCTCTTCTCTCTGAGAAGGAGAAGCTTTTTCCCATAATATAAATGTAATAATGACATGGCTGCTTTGACTAGCTGATTCCTTTTTGGCTTACTACTTCTACTCCAGCATTAAGATCACGCACGGCAAACTTTCACAGTAAAAAAGTACCAAAGGCGTATTATTTCTTTGCTGATGGAGAAAGCAGTCACGACATCAGCACCTGCCGAAAATACTATATACAACACAAATAATAATAATAATAGTTGCAGTAACAGTAGTACTATAAAAGCGTGTATTTCCAATATATTATACGTACATACCTATTTTTAATAGTGAACTACTTTTGTCATAAAAAAATGAGAAGGAATTCAATCTTTTGCAATATTGATCTCATGTACAAAGTTATTGGTGTAATGTCTAATGATACGATATGCTACAACAAAGTACATACGCATATCATGTGTATGGATGTTTGTTGAAATATGGGATCTCTACATTTTGTTATTATTATTTACTATTTTGTGGCCTTACACAGTTATGCTTTTGCAGTACATGAGTGCATGGCATATATGTGTTACATTTTATCATCAAAACAAATTGCACTGCATCCTATCCATTTTAACTTTAACTGAAGCAGAAATGTGTATGATGACTTGAATACAGCACAGAATAATAATGATACAAAAAAGCATAAACATGCATAATATATACATATTATGTATAATATACAGAGATGGGTTTATGCATTCGTGATTTCTGCTTTCTTACAATAATAAATACTCCACAGTTTTTCCAACAAAAAACACTTTTTGACAGGAATTGCACACTTTTATGGTGTTTTATGAGTTCTTTTACCTGAGACCATACTTATATATTTGAATGGGTATACTTCTGGGTCTTTTTTTTTCAAAAAAAAAACTTGAATCTTGCAAAAGGCGTCGGTGCAGATGACGCTACACAGATATCTATCTTTCCTTTTTATTTTACTAAAAATAAGTTTATTTTTAAAAAAAGAAGTGAAGTTCTGCACGATATTTTTGTGTATATGAAAAAATGCAGGATAATATATTATGCATAAATGCATAATATAGTCATATGGTCATATCCTGTGTAAATAAGTTTATATTGCCGGTATCCTTGCCGGTGGTGCATAACTGCTGTTCATTGTATTGAGCCTATGGAATTTCTTGTTGTAATGTTATAAATGACATATGTATAATCTAATCTTAATTTTTCTCCCTTTATTTATATGGA
>JAHZNC010006632.1:0-10280 GCA_027744095.1 Zhuqinia jingwanae | reverse complement strand
GCTTGCTACTCAACTTAATTCAATTAATTGACTTGATTGAATTTTATATCAATTTGCAGACTAAATTATAATTAGATCAATATTTTGTATAAATTTAATCATTAAATCAAACTAATTAAATCGCGCATTATCATGTAAGTACACACACCTTAATTTAACTATGACGCATAAATTTTTCCAAGGGATTTACAATGCCCCAACCTGCAGCAAAAATATTTAATCCTTACCTGTATTATACTTATTTGGATGTTATTATTTGGTATGCAAGGTAAGTGAGCTGTGTGCATTATCCATAACATAACTAATCCATTACTAATCCATTACTAATCCATTACTGATCCTTCCGAAAGAGACCCGCCGGACCATTGCTAACATGCATGCATTTATTGAAAAGCAAATAATATTTTGCTTATCATTTTTTTTGTGAATCAAAACCTATGGAATTGAAACATGATATATTTTCTTTAGTTGTATTTCTTTCTGACTGTAATGCATTTGAGTTCCTGATTGATGAACTACTAAGGACATGATATTCAGTAGCTGTGAGCTGTGGCTGGTGGAACTTTTCCGAGACAACCAGATAAATCCCGTAAACCCTTTTATTATTTTTTTACACCATGTCAAAGCAATAGAAAGTAGCACAGCAATAATTAGAAACCTAATGTGTTTCTCATTAGAAATGTTGGAACATTGGGATTGCCCACAGCAACAAATTAATTTTTGAGCAGGCTGACAACAACAAATTGTCAAGGACAATCTTATAATTATGTAATGAGTTTTTTTTAAATTCTGTACTTGATGCTAATTAGTTTTTTAAATGTAATTAAGGATGTATTTCTGTAAAGACCGCACTAATAAGCCCACACTTTTTTACCTCAAAAAATACGTTGGTTGACATCTTTAATCCTGCTAGTTAATACGTTCATACGATTTTGCTCCATGATGTTTGGACAGTCATTAAAATTGTTGCGCTTTGTCTTTGTGCTCTGTACAAAGCCAGCCAAGATTTTTGGTGTAAATATCATGTTTTATGAGGGAAAAAATAACGCAGGTATTCTAACACTAAATAATTAATTTCTTAATAAATATTGACTAATAAAAAAATTTACTTGGGTAACTGCATGCTATTTTTGTACGTGCACATTTTTAACTTGCATTTTAACAGGTTTTTTCCATGAAGTCACATCGGTGCATGCAGGCTGCAATGAAGTGGAGCCTGGATACTCCCCGGTTGAGGGGGGCTCCTTGCTCACAGATGCCTGCCTTATGGTGTTCAATGGAGAGGGGTGTAGCAGCTACAGTGGAAAAGTACTTCCGGGAAAGCAGAACATCGACACAAATTTTATTACTGTTGCCACATCTTATGAGAAATATATAAAATCCTGGCAAAAGACGGGGGAAAAGGAAAATTTCGGGGTAAAATCCTTCAGTCTCTGTAACAAGACGGAATATGGTGCCCAGCTCAGTGTCGACATTTACAACACAGGATCACCTGTGTTGTAAGTTTCGAACAATGTCGAGCACGGTTCCAATATCCACAAATATCTTTGAACTCTATTTTTGGATCACCCAAAATAGAGTTCAAAGATCTTTGTGGATGCAAAAAACCTGCTCGCAAAATTGCAGAAACAAACGGATATAATCCGGGTGGACAACCATGGGACTCCGTTTAAAGTGTATACGAAAATGGACTGTGGGGGAGAAAGTATGATCGTCCCCGCCGGATTTAATAAGGTATCCGATGACTTGACGAATTTCAGCGGAGATGACGAAAAGCCCGTGCGTAAGGCGATAATGTCAATAGGTCCCTATTCCAATTCGCTCACTTTTAGTAATTGCGTTAGATTAACGAGCACAATTAGCAAGTTTGAGTTTCTGGAAAATGGCAACTCCAAAGTCGAGACAACACATCAGTCGACCGTAGAAATGGCAAACAATACAGTATTTAGAAATAACGGGGCAGCGAAAATATCTCAGGAATATAAGGCATCCAAAACGGTGACAGAAACGGCTGAGGTGGAAGTGGCCAGCATGCTTGGCGGCATGCACAACTGCACAAGAGTACCGTAGAGAATCAAATGACGATGTCAGGTGGCGCAGGTATTCCATTGTTGTCAGAGTCGAAATTCAAGAGTGAGTTAACATTGGCATATGAATATGTATGAGCAAAAGACGGAAGACACCACAAAAAAAGAATACCATTACAACTAGCAGGGAATTTTCTGTTAGGCAACTCATTGAGGTTCCAGGCTGCACAAATTATGGCGTAAGCTCATCTGTGTTGATGGTGAAGGATAAACCGTTGGAATATAAGGTGTATAGCAAGATCACAGGGGAACTGGGTGGAAAGAAAATGACAGCACAAGATATTAAAAATCATATTGATCCGGGACTTCAGGTTGTGAAAAAGTGGATAAAAATACTCTTTTTGTGACTGCAAAGGCAGTAATGAAGGTGGAGTACGGGGTTAAGACGATTGTTGATGGTCACGGTACCAAAATACTTATTGCAAAGAAAAAAGGGCGAGCATCCCTAACTAATCATTTGAAATGCTCAACTTGGAATTGATACACGTCACCAATTATATAAGTAATAATTTTGAATTTTTATTCAATCATTAAATCAATAAATCATGTAACATAACATCATCAAAATTAAAATATTTCTATTTGTATCCCAATCTGATTTGATAATACAAATAAAATTTATAAGATGCATGATCACAAATTATTAGCTTGTATCACATTTTTTAAGCGTGCATTTCTTTTTGTGCTGTCGTGTTTACATAACAAACAAAAAAGAAAGTATTGACTCTTCATTGTACAATAGTATGGGAAAATATCAACCCAGCTCCACTCACTTCACTCAAAATGTATGACTGACTGTTGCAGTAATATTTTTCTTGTGTTCGGTCGCGGTGGCTTTCCGAGCGCAGCAGAATTTTCCCACGATATAACTTTGTTGTTTTTTGTTTCCTTTGCAGCTTGCTATGCTTTGATATGTAGTATGTAGCGAAGCTTGTGTTGCCACAACCAAAAACAAAATACATGGCATGCTATTCGTTTCGAGCATTCCATTCCAGAGCACTAAGTTTCCTAAACTAAACTCAGTTAAACTAAAGTTTACGAAACTTTAGTTTAACTAAGTTTAGAGCTCTGCTGGTACACAATGCCAATGATTTTTGGCGTAGTTGGAGGACAATTTTTCAATCACGAAAGTCCACTTGGATCTCTTTTCTAAATTCACGATAATTTATGAATTTTTACTCCGTTTTCTTTTAATTTCAATGCATGCAGTGCACAATATGTGTAGAAAGTATGAAAAAACACATTTGTGTGCCAAGCAACATTTAATAAGTTATAAGAAAATAAGGATCAGCATATTGAAAACGTAAAACTTGAACTAACTTACAAAAAAATTACAGATAAAAGTTCCTTTCACGTAGCTATGTATTGACATCTCGTATTGATATTTTGAAGCGAATATACGGTCCATGAATAAATTAGTGGGCACCAAGCCGCTTAAAGATTACTGGGGACTTTCACAAGCTTTTTCTTCCGTTAAATATGCAAGGGGAAAAACATTCCAATAGCAAAGCTATCTACATTTTACACAAATAAAAGGGTGCCGATCCATGTTTGATCAGTCCTGATTAATATTTACGAGATTAAAACTTGTTGTCACGTCTGCAAGATTGGACAGCACAGTAGTTGTCTCAAAGTAAAGCAGGCTGAGTAGAAGCGGTTCAAAAAATTTCTTTAAACCAATCCTTCTTTTTTGTAGAAAATTAATTATTTTTGTGAAGAAATAGTTATCATAAATATATAAATTATTCAGGGTGGTGGCATACATTTTGGGGATGGAGACGGAATGGATTTCCTCTGCATACAAGTTAGCAACCGACACCCAATTTAAATTTCAAAAAATATGTCCCATATATTTCATCATTTATTAACAACGAAAATGGGATGACGTTCGGTTAAGCATCGACCATTGTTCCCGGATGCTCGCGACGTGCTCAATCCCAACGTCTAGCAACCACTGTCATCAGTTTCACTTGACGTATCTGGAATGAATAACCTGCCCGTTTTTTAAGAAATACATAACCATTTTTTTATCAGGTATGCTCGTCTCACTAAATCTGTCAAGGCGTATTATGCTTGAATTATTTGGGTCGTTTGAGCGTTTCTCATATCACTTCCAGCATAACCACACAATAGTTACTCTTAGCACATATGTACATGGATAAAAACTTATCAAAAAATCTAGCTAAAAATTCCTATTACGTAGCTATGGAAAGAACTGATATTTGGAAGCAACCATAAGTTATATGAATAAATTAGTCGGTACAAAGCGGCTTAAAGATAATTGTGTTGACTTTCACAAGCTGTCTTCCGTTTAATATATGCACGGGGCATTATATTGCAACCGCAAAGCTATCTACACTTTGTATGTGTTTTTGAGCATTTTTTTGTCTGGTGCAAACAAAGGCTTGGCGATCCATTTCCAATTAATCTTGATTAATATTCACGAGATTATATTGTAGTCACGTCTGCCAATTTGGATAGCCCAATAGTTGTCTCAAAGTAAAGCAGGCTGAGTAGAGCCTGTTTAAAAATTCTCTTTAAATCAATCCTTGTTTTTTTGTGAAAAATAAAGGGGGTAAGACTTGTAAGAACGTAGCAGATAGTAAACCGAATAATAACGTCACTTGATATATATTTTAAAGGTAAAAAACCAAATTTTCCTTTATCCTTGGGGGATGAAATTGGGGGTAGCTGAAAATCAATAGGGTTCTGAGTTATGAGCTAAGGTGGTAGCTGTGTACCAAATACGAAGACATTTGAGTAAACAATTTCTGAAGATATCCTGGTGACAGATAGACGGGCTGACGGACGGACAACTTATCAATATCAATACTATTTATGATTTCATCAGCTAACGTTATAACCATTACATGTTAATTATTCAGGGTGATGGCAGATATTTGGGATGGGCGCCTGTTAGAGACGGAATGGAATGATTGGATTTCCCTCGGTCCGCTTACTATGGAATTCAAGACTTTAATTCCACTAGAATTATGTTTCATAAACTATTATTAAAAAAGTGGCATTATGCTCGTTAAAATATGCCAGCTTCAAGCAACCACTGCCACCAGTTTCACTTGACTTTCACGTCTGCAAACAATAAACTTCTCCTCTTTTAAGAAATATCAAAGCATTTTTCTGCTTCAAATCAATCATGCTCGTCTCACAAAAATTGTTGAGGCTTATTAGCCTCCACTTTAAACTGTTTGAATTATTTGGCTCGTATCCGTACAAACTCAATTCGGCAACAAGCAAGCTGTCATTCTCCAAGAGCCGAGGTTTGAAACGAGAGGAATTAAAACATTGCCTATCTTTGCTGTTATCATTTGGTGTAATTTATCAACTTTATCGGTACCAAAATAATTTCTCAAGCGTTGTTTATTACGAGACTATACTTTACGTAACTTGCATTCAGTCAATTGTAGCCGCAGCCCATGTCTTTTTAAAGAAAGGCGAATCTGTGGTAGAGCTTTTCAACTTGACGGTCACCTTTGACCGCCAATTTATGAAGGGTAAGTTGGATTTGAAATCATAATTCACCATAATAATCTCATTAAAGATTTATTCAGATATCAGCTCCATAATTTTATATAACTTTTTTGAACTGGAATTAGGTCTCATTCCGCTCGTGTACATTCCAAGCAAGAGGCTTGTGGGAACAATCAAGATGATTCAGACATGCGCGATATCCTGCCCCATTGTTATAATTTTCTGCTTTGTCATGCGTTTGTGGTTTCAGCCTTGCATGCCATTCGCACCTGGATTCATGTTCTTGGAAAAGTGCTGCACCGCTGCTACTCATTTTGATGATGAAAACCTGCTGACATTCAAAGGAGCGTCCCAAACCATTTACTGGATTAGTGTTATCACTGTATGTGTATGGGCGATACTAAAAATAGCGCCAGGATACTTTTTGTCTAGCATTCAATTCTTTTTCGTTGAGAGTTGCTGCTTGCGCTACTTTTTAACAAATCTGATGGCCAACATGCTAGAACCCTCCTCAAAAATAAATAAATTTAAGATGGTAAGTTCATACAGGCAACTGGAGCTGTTGGTTTGCTACTACAACAACATTTACCAGGATGGTTACATCACTATCGTATTGTTTTTAAGCGGTGCTTGGACCATTATAGGCTTATTTGCAATACTCACAAGCTGGTCATTTATAACTGTACTTCAGCTTTTGGTGCTGGTTAATGGAGTGGTCGCCGCATTTGTTGGATTTAATGCTTGTTTTGCAAGTTTCGGAGGGTTGCATGCCGATTCAGAGGAGGCATTGATCTGCTTCAAGACAAAATTCCGGTTTGTACAAAGTTTGGGGAAAACGAAGAAAGCGGTATATTATGACAAATTGGTGAGATCTCTGCAGCCGCTAAAAGTCAAAATAGGATCGGTCAATTTTGTTGACCGGCTAATGCCAGCTTCGTTTATTGATTTTTGCATTGGTAATCTCGTAAGCTTGCTCCTTTTGGATTAGTGATCATGCATTTGAGTGTATTTATTGGGTGCTCCTTGCATCATAATTATAATGAAAAGTAGGGTGATTAGGTAAAAGTCAATAGATTATTATCGCACAAATTATATACTTGTAAACTGTAGAATAATATTTTGAGTAATGATGATGAAGAGGGATAAAAGTTTAACTAATTAATATTATATTTCTTACTAATTAAGTCTTACTATATCTTGATAATTTTAACCGGAGTTACATGGGACAGCTCCCAAATATTGCTGAGGTAGAGCTGATAAAGAAATTGTGTATGTAAATTAATTGCAATTTTCCATGTAATTATATTGTTCACACTATTGGTATATGTGGTATCTTGGATTCCCCATCTCCCAAACAACAATGATGACAACACATGTCCAAAGCTGGGCAAACTATTAAGCCATGAGCCAACACAGACCTCATGGTCCTCACACACCAAGATCACCGTCAGATCTTACTTGCTACTAATGCTCATATCAAGACACTCTCATCTTACATTAATATTATAACAATTAATTGTATAGTAACTTAAATGTGTTTAATAAATACCTCTGTAGTGGTACAGGCAAAATACTAACGTTTACCGTCGTTCATTTCATTTTATGATTAGCAACCATAAAAGTACGCATGCAGTAAATAAAAACACTACATCATATTATGCTACATTTGCTAATGGAGTTGTCAGCGCATTTGTTGGATTTAATGCTTGCTTTGGAAGTTTCCGAGATTTGCATGCTGATTCGGAGGAGGCATTGATCAGCTTCAAGACAAAATTTAGTTCTGCCCAAAGTCTCGGTGAAAGGCGGAGAGCGGGATGTTAAGACTAGCTGGCGAGATCTGTGCAGCCATTAAAAGTCAAAATAGGATCAGTCAATTTTGACGACCGACTAATGCCAGCTACGCATATTGATTTTTGGTGCTCTCATAAACATGCTCCTATTGAAATCCTAGTATCAGGGGTTAAGCTGAGCATATTCATCATGTGCTACTTGAATCATGGAGCGTTAGGGAAGTGTCAAAAGTAAAGTGCGGTAGTGAAGTAATAAAGTAGTTTGTTTCAAACGTTTTTATAACCTACCAGTTTGTTCTTAGAGAAAATGTTTTTATTTGCTCTGCTTGTAATATCATATGTGTTTATCATTTAAATGTGGAAGGGAACAATTCATTTAGTTCTTATATTTTTTGTTGTAAAATATGTAAGTATCCTGACTTGGTATCCAATATACTTTACTTCCAATTTACTTTACAAAAGGTTTGATTCAACAATTAATATTTTGCAATGTTTGTCAATTTGTTTAAATGAAATGATTGTATAAATTTTCTGCAAACTAGTTTTATGTAATGAATTTTAGATATTCCTCCACATCCCGTGAATGCTACAATTAACAAGTTGTCATTTTAATCCCAGCCTGAATGTAAATAACAAACATTACAAAATATAACTAATGCTTAAACGTGTATTCTAAATAATGTAGAATGAGTTCTTGAATGAATAAAAAAAACTTCAATTGACAATCTAATTTAGCTTTACTGTTTTGTTTAGGGATTACGACTAATCGTATTGTCAGAATCACAAGGATCGCAGTTAGGGCAATGCAAACTGCAAATTGAAAGTTGGGATTTCGACGTTTCCCAAAATGAGCACCATTACAGAGAGCCTCATGCCCAGAACTAAATGTTTGTAAGATAGCCTGCACTACAACATCTAATTTTATCACTAGTTCTTATTTTGCATTTTATTTCAGCAATGAGCAGTACAATTCAAAAATAGCCATTGAAATATTTAATCAAAAACATTTATAAGAGCTTTACATTATTTTGTTAGCCGGGTGTTGTACTATCGAAACCAATCCTTTTAAAATCATACTTCTGCACTTTGAATATTTGGGCTGGGTTTAGTTTTTGTTTACTTTCGGGACAACTCTTCTAAAATTAAAATTAATTTCAATTTTTCATGCATTTGTTAAATTAAAAGTTAAGCAATCTTGAAATATTAACAAGCGAATTTCAGCTTGAAAATTCCTTTCAACATCTTTTCTGTTTTTTCCTGTGTATTTAATTTAATCATTTAATTATATTTGTAAATTATTTAGGTGTGACTCTGTTTATTCAAGTCGAGTGATGTTTTTAAGCATTTAGAAATTAGAACTACTCATCAAAAGTATCGATATATGTGTAGAATCTAACAGTCACAAGTCTAATCCTGTTTAATTTTAGACGTTATCAGAGCTGCTAATCTACCTTTTTTTGCCTGACAGTGTTCCAAAAACAGTTTATCTCAACGACAATGTTACAGCCAATTGCATTCCCAGCTGAGTTTAGCCAACCAATACCGACCCCCCAGAACAAAAACACGAAACATATTCTTAAAACAAAAGGGTCGTCATCAGCTCTGGTTCACTTTCTCAACTTTAACTTTTATCTCTGCGTGGTTCCGTTCAAGCTTGAGTTGTGCTCAGAGCAACAAGGAAACCAAGCACACAAATTGAAAAAGAAAACATGCCAACGCATTTGCTGCGCCTTTGTTCATCTTTTCATTTTATTGTGGCAATTTATTTGGGTCTACTTTACCTGCGCTAAAATTCGTCAAGGCAAATACAGCGTGCTACCTGTTAGGATTTTCCACTTGATTAATATTTTTAGCTTTCTGTTCCAACAGCTTCTTCTGTCAAAACTGTTGTGGACCAAGCAGGGTTGCAATCGGCTCATGTCAATGATCACAACAAATAGGCTGAGTTACCAACGTCATTTGCGTCTTGCCACGATTGGACTTTGTATAATTAGCTCGGCATATATGACATTTGTTGCTGTGGCTGACGTAACAAATGTGTTTCAAAAATTGGATCAGAACAACAGTTTATTTGTTGAAGGGTCTGGAATACACTTGGTTTTGTATGTAGGTCTTATATACGCAGTAATAACGTTTTACCCGTTGACGCAAGGACTAATTGTTGCTTTGGCGGTTGACTTGTATTTTCAAGGAAAGCAAGTTTCCCAACAATTAATTGCTATTGGGACGGATACAAATGTGGGCATAGTTAAAGCTGGGCAAAAACTTTGGAGAAAAATAAAAGCATGCACGGACTCGGTCCAAACCATATTTGGGGGGCTAATTGCTTTGTCTTGTGTGACATTGGTAACATTTTGCGTTCAAATCCCACATCACTATTTGGAACGCAAGGGCTACATAGAATTGGCTTATCATTTTTATGTGATGACAGTCGGGACCTTTTGGATAGTGATTGCTGCCGAGTTTCAAGAAATGGTGAGAGATATTCTGCAATTTTACTTACATGAATAGTTTGACTTGGGTTTACATTTTATTTGTGTGTACTTTTATAGATGCGGAACGCATTTAAAAAATGGGCTGAAACTTTGTTGATGAGTGACGGGTTGGATACGCGTGAGGTGCTAACATTGCAACATATTTACTTGCCTCTGTCCACGGATCCCATTTCAATGTCATGCAAAATGTTTTCCATTTCGTACTCCTTCATGTTTTCGGTAAGATAAGCAGGATATATTAACCTGAAAGAATATTTGTTATCGTATAAATGTCATGAAAGGTGATTTGTGCATTTTGGTTTTCAGGTAGCAGGAGTCGTTGGAACCTATCTTTTCCTCATATTTCAAATTCAGGACAGACCATAAATGAAAAATAAAATACTCCGGGAGTGACGTTTGTTAACCAAGCAGCGAAAGAA
>JAHZNC010006631.1:0-16794 GCA_027744095.1 Zhuqinia jingwanae | reverse complement strand
CCACTTCTGACAGTTTCAAACTTTTTAATTTCATAAGAGTTACAGGCCGAAACACACTGTAATTGCGTAACGAAGGCCTAGAGTCAGCGACCGTCCTTTCTTTGGACTAGTAATGTGGCCCATGAGTTTAGACGAATTTACATGTGAAATGCGATTAAATTAGCATTCAACACAACCTACTACCAACATGATTAATGTTATGTCTGTCTGCATTATTGCAGGAAGAAAGCAAAATCCCCTAACAAGTTTAAACATCATTTTGCTTATCATGCTTTTCATTTTTAGGTTTTGATCTTTACAATCCCTCGTCAAGTGCCATAAACAATACATTAAGTGAGCTTTAACCTCAGATCACAATTTTTCGTGGCTGTTACGTTGTACGTATATGGACCTAATATTTTTAAGTAGAATTTTTGCAGAAAAAAAATTTCAAAAGTGTTTAAAACGCAAAAGGTATAGGTATTATAATTCTTTTCTGCTCACCCTTTTCGACAGACGACTTTCTTTGACGGCAGGTTTACTTCTCCGACCATCCAACCGTTCTTCGGTTCACTTCATGCAAAATGCTGTTGTGGTCGTTTTGGCCCAGGTGGCCAAGTGATGACGATTAATTTGTAGATGCGTGCTCAATAGGTGCCTATAATGTTATTTGCTCAGGTTCTTTCTACAAATTCTGTATACGCTTAAAGGATCATCCCGAGTCATGTTTTTAATGAATATAAACTGGTTTTTTGACCAGATTCCTCAAGAAGTTCTGAAATGAAAACGATGAACTATGAGCACGGTATATATTGTAAGCAATATTATCATGTATGGACCCAGGATATAATGTTGTTGACCATGTATATCATATCATATGAATTCAATGGAATCTCGCTGGTCGTCGACTTCACCCGACTGCAGTTGTCTTCGAGCAGTGGTCAATGGCACTGCTCAAACAATTTCTTCGGTGAATATTTCTGTTTCTGTGACTCGTTTTTATAAAATTTTGGACGGAAAAAGATAAATTTTCAACCCGAGCCTTAAAAAGTCGGGTTGAAAAGCCAAAGCAATTAGCCAGCCATGCTGGTGAAATATTGGCTACCTGTTGCTGTGCTTATCACAGTGCAGGCAATTTGGACATCATGGGTATCCGCCGAAGATACAAAAATTGTTCAAAGTGCGGAGGAGTTAAGCAAAGAGGTTGGGGATGTTGCTGACTTGGAAGCTCAAGAATTGTTTCTCCGACCGGTGGTAATCAAATACGGACACGATCATCCCGCCGTGTACACTTGGCAAGGAGGTAGCAGCCAGGGAGCCGGCTGGGGAGTGTACAAACAGCAACAAGGAGGTCTACAACAAGCCTCCGGCTGGCCTAAACCTCCAAAGAAAGGTTGGGGATCGGACAAGAAGAAAAAGAAGAAGAAGAAGAAAAAGAAGAAGAAAAAGAAGAAGAAGAAGAAGCCAAAGAAGAAGAAGAACCAGGCATGGGGTAAAAAGAAGGGTGGCGGTAAGAAGAAGGGAGGAGAAGAAGAAGGCGGTTGGGGACAAGTAGAGGAGAGTGGATGGGGAGGTGATGACGATAAAAAGAAGGGAAGCAAGAAGGGTGGTGGTGGTGGCGGCGGATGGGATGGTGACGATGATGATGACAAGAAGGGAGCTAAAGGAGGTGGCGGTGGAGGATGGGGCGATGATGATGATGACGATGATGGCGGTGGCTGGGGAGAAGACAAGAAGGAAAAGAAGAAGAAAAAGAAGAAAGAAAAGAAAAAGAAGAAGAAGAAGAAGGGAGGTGGTGGATGGGGTGATGATGACGATGATGATGGTGGCTGGAGGAGCGCTATAGATCAGTACAGATTTTCTCTTGGTAAGTTTTTGAAAACTTAAAAAATCAGAATTCCAATATTCAAAATATTTGTGCCTTTAATTTCTTAAAATTACTCTTACTTTTACAGGTGAAGGAGTTCAAAGATTTGGTGGGCCAGCAGATCACGTAGAATACATTCCAGTTATGCCTGCCGATGCACTACCATTCCATGGCTTTGACGGGTACTTCCAGGATGCATACATCGTTCCTCAATAAAATATCCACGCATCATTTTTATACACTCAGCTCAGTTCACCATTTAATTTATTTTACACCACTACAACATTAAAAAAATATGCTACTTCATTTTCAGTAAAATTGATATTTTTCGTGTATGAGTAATTATTTCAACAAAAGAATTTGCATTTCAACAAAACACAAAACAAAAAAAATGAGGAGGAGTAAGGGAGAAGAGAAAACAAAAACCAGTTTTTTTGTAATAAAAACCGTTTTGAAAAACGAACATTGTTGAATAATTGTTATTTGATTTATTAACCATAGTCAGACACTGGGTAGGAAAAAAATTAACAAGATATGCATGTGTGTAGGTAAAATGCAACATGATATCTATTATCATCACATATAACATCATGTAATATACATATTTGTGTACAAGAACAAAGAATCGGAGAATCTTGCAGGGCAACATAACGGAACAAATGACCGGCTCATAAAGTGTTGTAGGATGAAGTACGATGAAATTGTGAAATGTTTGTAGCAACATTAATGGCATTAATATTAATATCATCATCCTCTGATCCTGCTCAACCAGTTCTCGTGACAAATAGATATGGATGCAAGTCATTGATTAGGTTAACGTCTGCCATTGTCAAACTCTCGCTGCACAGGGGACACACTGGCTCGTTCTCCAATAACCTATAAAATAAAAAAGAAACACGAAAAAAAATAAGAATTTCAAATATCAACAATACATGTGAATTTCAGGTTCGTTATTCCTAAATACATGTTCGCATATTTTTTTAATGATTTGTCTGATTTACCTGAGAATTTCTGATCGCACAGCAGGAAACTCACATTTAGGACATGTTGTAAAATCCCCCGAAAATATGTGCCGACCGGATGCAATGCAAAATGGTATTTCAGATTTGCACTCTGAACACACCAAAGTGTAGTCTGGGACCATTGCCTGGCAAAAGGGGCAAGGTGAGGTGTCGTCTGGAATATCTTCTTGTTTGTTTTTCCCTGATTTCCTGACCATTGTTTCAATTTTCATTTTAAACTTTTCTGGGATTTGTTTTCTATAGTCAGGCTTCATTAGAGTGAAGCAGCATTGCATACATGATTTGTGTAAACCGGCTTTATTACATTCTACCACGGCGGTGGTCAGAAGTTGGACAGTGTGTGCAGCGAATTTTGAAATGTTGTCGACGATAACTGTAAGGAGTCTTGCGGCTTGTTTATGATTTTGTACGTTGACGTGTTTACGAACGAGGAGGTAGTAGTGCAGGATTTTCAGGGCGTCCATGATATCTTTTGGGATTTTCATGGAGTGGAATTTTAGCTCCTTGCAGGTTCGCACGAGTGTGTTGTGGGCGTCACGGTAGTTGCCGGCTTTTTGGTCTTCCATTGCAACAATTAGCGCTGTTTTAGACGCCTCCACCAACTTTTTAGCAGAGATGTAGTAGCTGAGTAGGAATTTTGGGTCCTAAATAAAAATCATTAAAATGTATATATACCTCAACAGAACTCATGTAGGCATTTACAAATTACAAATGATCTACTCATTGGGTTACCTTTGGCACGCCATCATTTTCCCCCAACAGGAATTCCACTAACGCCCTAGAATAAGCTTCATTGTCAGATTTTATCACAGTTTGAATGACAACCTCCATCAGCTCATTGTCATCAACTGTAACCCGATTCTGGGCAGCTTTCATAAGCAATGTAAATGACTGCGAAAAAAGAAATCTCATGTTACCCCGTTTATGCGCAAATAAATAATAAAACAAACCAAATTTTACTGTTTAGCACCTTTTTATAGTCCTCACAAACTTGATAATACTTGCCAGCTTTAAAATTATCCTTTTTCTCCTCAAAATACGCTGCCACCTGTCTAATCCCATCCAAAAACTCGGAAGGCACGCCAACCGGAAATTCGTCTTGAATGCACTGCACATAAGTTTCCGATTTCCCATGCTTAAAAGCCACAAGCAAGGCATCTTCGTAGCATCTTGAAATTATAAGGAACCTCAAAGCTGTCTCCATATCCCCATGCTCTTCAAAATATCTTGACACAAGCATGGCTCCCGACAAACTGCCACTTGTCCTTGCAACTCGAATGCCATCATCTGGGAAATCGGCACTCAGGTACAGTCTAATTGCGTTCATCACATCATTTGCCTTCTCGTACGACACTGCAGCCTCCCTCAGCTTCCCTTCCGTTTCTTTCGCCTTGCCAAACTGCACAAATATTTTTGGCGATTGAATGTACTGAAGTAGGTCAGCCACCCTATTCCAATTTTTCATCCGGATATAACAACTTGCTGCATTTTCCCAAAGTTTACAGTCTTCATAAAGAGCACCAGCTTCTGCGTAGGATTTTGACGTTTCCAGAATTGCAGCACTGTCCCTTTTATGTTGTGTAGAATTGGAATCCAGTGCCATTTGAAAACCTTTCTGAATGTGACCACAGCGAATGGAGTTGCGAGCAATGCCTTCCTCAATTTGTTTGAGAACGCGGGCGTCAGCTAGTTGGCTGCTGAGAGCACGACCTCCGGCCGTTGTGGGACGGGGTGGGCGTTTTGAGTCACCAAACTTATTGAATGCCTCTTCAAAAAGGGTCAATGCCACAGCATACTCCCCACTTTAATGAAAATGAAAATATTCAACATATGATGATGACCTAGAAATTTTGAAAATGGAAATTTTGAAAGAATTTTACGAGGAATTTCGTACTTGTGTTCATGATAAAGAGCATATTCCCGTGACACATCAGCTACCAAATGAGGAGCAAACTTTTGAGCCATTTCTAACGCCTTGTCCCATTCCTGCAGGTCTCTCCGCATTTGCAAAGCTGGGATTCTAAGTCCAGCCTCCAGGTACTTTTGTTCAGCCAAATCAAACTCGCCAAGAATCACGGCAACGTTTCCGCAACACTGGCTGTAGTCTTTGTTCTTCATGGCTCGTCTGATGGAATATACCATTCCTATGTCATTCACAGCCACGTAAGCTTTCATTGCTAAATTCAAAATTCCGAAAATATCAATAACAATCAATAAGAGAGATGAAGGTGGTATTTTCCGACGTGGAAACATGCAAGGTCAATAACTGTGTAACTACCGATATCAAGTTCCATTGACTCCAAACATGCTCTTCCCAACGCCAAGTACATTTCCTCGTCCTTGCTCACAAGACAGTAGTCATAAGCATCCACAAACTTCTTCATTACCAGCAGTCTATTCAACTTGGTCAGCTTCCCATCCGGCACTTCGGTGGACCCATCGGTAATCTCTGGCTTGTCCAGATATACACATTGAGTTCGGATAACCCTCCCAGTTGACGTCATGGACGCTATCACTCCCTTTCGAAAACAGAGAGGTCTATGTTCGCTGGTTTGAAACCACTGAAAGGTCCCTACTTGATGAAGTGGTTCTCCAAGGAGCACTTGACGCCAGGTGACGTACACCTGAATTTTTGTGCTGTTTAGCGAATACGCGAGAAATATGTGACGAGAGCCGTATTCCGTGTCCCAGAGAACACCGTCGACACGAGTAGGGAAATTAGGTATGGGTTTCATTACGTCTTCGTCCTACGTAAAAAAGACACGAACAAACGAATAAATTCACTACATAGAACATTGCTGGATTTTAAATTAATCCTCTTACAATGTTGTAAAAGAAGCCTTGACAGTGTTTGTCAATGATGACGAAAAATATGCCATTGAAATTTGGATGAATGGATTTCAATGTGACACCAGCAGGGCTTTGAAGCTGAATAATTTCACACCAGCTATCCATGTGGAATATACGAACTGCTCCATTCTAACAAGTTCAATCAAATAAACAAGAATCTCACGTTTCCCCAAGTCTAACAGATCTTATGACGATAAAATTCAATAATTAAATTGGTGTTAAATTATATTGTTTTAACCATACATCCCCACCATAAATGAATACATCTTTTGTCATACACAAGCAAGTTATCCTAAATGATCTTGATGTCTGCTGTTCCGGAAATGTCTTCATTCCACGCATATCCATTCCGTCACCTTCAATCTGTTCCATATATAGTCAATATTAAGATTTAATATCATTACGGGAGCAGAATAATCAAACAGAAAACATATATTTTACTTGATAAACCAAAACTTTAAATAAATAATTTTCAATTTTACCTGGGCCAAATACGCTTTATCTCCACATCTTGCTGCACAATAATCCGCGTTTATCACCAATTCTATAATATTTGAGTTGTATTCTTTACAAGTCATCGCCTGATTACTTGGCGGTGTATGGAATTCTTGACATGGGTAAAACCACGCTTTATTGTTCAGACAAGCGGCCAAATAGTAAGGCCCTAATACAATCAAACTAGGTTCAAAATCCAAATTGTACGTGAATTCTTGCACCAACTGTCCCTCATTAAAACCATACAGAACCACATCTGCAAGAGAGCTCATTGCGGCCACTTGATTCCAGTTGTAACTACCCAGCATGGGCACTGAAGTGAGAAAAACGCCAATGTCTCCAGAAGAATTCACCGCAGCCAAAAGCTGACCATCTACTGTCCATGAGCAACGTACAGCGGGTCTTACCCTACCGTCTTCATCGGCAATATCAGTAGTACTCAAAACTGCTTTGGGGTCAGTTGCATCATGAATTTGTATCATGGAATCTCCAAAGCAGACTGCAAGTCGAGAGAGTTTCGTATTGAGACAAGCATGACGCAAAGGTTCCGCCTTGAGCTCACACAAAACCAATTCTGTGCCAATTTCCTTGTAATGGGATGAAAGGAGAACGACAAAGCCAGCAGAGAATGTTACTAGAATGTAACCATCACCGTGCCAGTGATGAGTAACCAAATTACCATATCTTGCTTGAAACCCCAATTCCATGGGGGCTAGGGCCCCTTGACCATCATCGAACTTGAGAAGGTAAAGTGTCTTTTCTCCAACGATTGCACTAACTGTGTTATCCACGGTAGTGTTACTTCTGTCCTCTTTTATGTGCCCAAATTGAAGATCTGAGGGTTTTCCACGGAGTTGGAAATTCTTGATTGTGTCTCCATCCATGGTATTCACACTTAGATAATTGTCGGCAGTACCAAGGGTGAGTAATGTGTCATTCGACCATTGAACGCAAATTATGCGTTTGCTGTGTTTTCCAATTATTGGAATACGGCGGAGGTTCCGGTGATTGTAGATGAGAATGTTGCCCTTTTGCGATGCAAAGCAAAGGATTTTTCCATTTTTTGACCAGGAGATGCAAGAGCCAATGTCTTTCATTCCTGTGTCAATTTCCTGAAGTTTTGAACTATGTACTTCCCAAAGGAGAAGTACACCTGGGTGGTCGACAATAATGGCGAGAATGTCCCCATCATCGTCCCATGATAAGCCAACACAGCTTCTACATACCAAAAAAAGAAGATTATGTACAACATCAAGGGGATTTTTCCTAACATTCATTTAATGGAATTTTTATATATGTATACGCTGGAATAGGAAGTTTTTCAACAAGTTTTCCTTGACGTTCATGAATGAGGACAAAAAGGGTGCCTTCCACACTAGAGGCGAGCAAGCCACCCGGTGATTTCTGCCATGCACAATGAACTACTGAGGAGGACGGGCGTTCATTCCGGATTGTGAAAATTCGCTGTGATCAAATACAAAATTTTAGCAATAAGTGAAGGTATCCTCTTAAATTTACATGGGTAGATTTTTTTTGAGATAGGATACCTTGCATGCTGAAGCAGATGCCATCTTATTATCACTTAAATTTTAAACTCTTATTGAATCCAACACAAAAAATGCAATTTCAAAGGGAAACTCTTATAATAACAACATATCACGATTACGATTGCAAGTTTTATTGAACTATAAACCTTTTAAAGATAATTTTCGAATCCAAATTTAAAAAGTTAACTGGATGAGCGCATTAAAATATTTTATTTTAAAATTCTATTTAGCACACAGTGTTTATTTGACTTGTTTGATAATGCTCGTCTTCATATAATAACATGCATGCAATTATCCGATAGATTCCCATATGCCCATAGTACAATTTATTTGGTTGTGTTGTGATGATAGACTGGAACTTGGTAACTGTTGCTAGAAACATTAAAAAGGCAATGCGCAATAGTATTGAATATAATAAATACCATAGAGCCAGAGCAGAGAGTCGATCGTGTCCACACAATAAATTCCGGTTTCACGAGATTTCTTCCTAGAATAGGGAGTAGCTAGCCTCTGTCATTGCTTTCAGAATGGAAAGTAAAAATTGGGGTGACATGTCCTTCTTCATCATGATTTTTTTTTGCAGTATATGCATAATATGCAATGCAGCGATATGAACTTTTGAACTTATAAACATTGTACTATAAAGAATAAAATTCAAATAGTACCAATCAACGTATTGGTTTTATTGATTTGCATATACAAAATAAAAAATACGACCAAAAGAAGAAGCACACACACTTCATTACATTATTTTATATTAATTAAAAAAATGTTTTTCGCAAAAGTAATTAATTTTATGAGGTTCATTTATTCTTTTAATTTTTCCATCAAACGGTTGCAGCGATCAGGGCTTCTATGCTTTCCTTTGAAGTCTTCACATTTGGAAAGAACAACATGAGGACATGTTGAGCCGATCACGACCAATGTGTCTGCGTAGAAGTAGAAAAAACCACAAATTAGACAACGAATTTTACTGCATAAATACAAAATAAATATATTCACGTTTCACTAACCAAACACAGCATTCTGAATATCCTCATCACGGTCATCTAAATGGACAATTAGGACACCAACAGTGTGGTCAAAATACGCTTCAAACTGCCTCACTGTATATTCCTCTGGTAAATTCTTGTAGATTTCTGTTAAAGCTTCCGCTGCAGATATTCTGACGTCCTTGGTTTCATCATCCATTCTTTTGAGGAGCTCTATCATTAAAAACAAGTTTAACATTTTATTTTAAGAATAAATAAATTGATACCGGCAAAGTGCTCACATACCTGGATAGGTTCTGTTAATCAGCATAATTTCCATGTTTCTCCCACAGTTCACCGCCAACTCTCCTAAACATTTTGCTCCATACATCCTATTCAAGTATAACTGATCCTCCAACAGGCCGGTACATCCGGTTGCAATATCGTCTATCAACCCAAGCATGGTTTCCACTTTCAACAATTTTCCAATTAAAATTGTTAATAGACAGTTGAGAGCTGCTGCTCTGAGGGCTCCAGCAGATCTGCCCGCTCTCCATACCAAGTTCTTGCTGAGAATGTCTGTACACGAAGAATTTTACATTGTACATTTTTACATTTTTAAATTTCACATTTAATTTAAAATCGCTCAAGTCATTGAATGTTTAAGTTTAAATGAAAGTAAAAATCAAACTACAAACCTTCAATTATAGTCTTCACAAAAAACTGAACCTGGCCCACTTGCTGCTCACTCATTTTGTCCCCCACGTCGGAGTACAACCTCAAAATAGCTGACAGCTCGGTAAAAAGGCTTAACCTCACCTCAGAATCCCTCTTTGGTCCCAAATACGCTACCAAAATGTCCAGTACCACGTTAATATTCTTCTCAATTCCCGATCCTGCTTGAGTAAGTATCGTGGTAAAAATGAGTCGCTCAGGAGTGCTCATAGTCCATTCCACGTCCGCTACCTTAATTTCCTCCAGAATCACATCACAATATAATCCAAACAGGCTATCAATACTGTCCAGTCCACAAAACTGTTTGAGAACATCCATAGCTCCTTGACCTCTTTTTATGATTTCCTCACACTGACTCATTGAAATAACCACAAGTAAAACCTGAAACGTTACTTCTGAGCACTGACCCGCCATCTCTTTTGGACACAAAGCCAGTAAAGTTTCACAAATTGACAGGATCCAATTGAGCTTTCCCGAGTGTAGTGTCCGGTTTATTTCTGGATTGGCAATCAATTCCAGGATGTCATTCAAGTATTTTTGGAGGTCTTCTGGATTAACGCCTTTGAGGTAAGAACATGTCACTGACAAACAGCCTTCACTTGAATTATTCTTCAAGTTTTCTGCGAGCAGTGGCCAGCAGGTTTTAATTGGGACAAAGTAGCCTAGCAAGGAAGCTGACTGGAGAACATATTTGATAACGACTGGATTTGAGTCGAGGCATGCGCGAAACATGCACTGGAACAAGGGCTCCACATGCATGGTTATTTTATCCTCACAGTTTAAAATCAAGTAGTACAAAAGCTGAGCACTCTTTTGTCTGTTACTATCCTGCCAGTCCATAATGTCGTGGGTCACCCCAGGAATTAACTTGCTGGTTTCCCTGTGGGCCAAAACACGACATCCATAGTTTGGCCGGTGTACACCTTCTGGGTAGTGTGTCAATGGTGCTGCAGGAAAATCCACAAAGTCCTTGTAATCTTCAATATTCTCTTCCAAATACTTGTCACCAACCTTTGCCCAGAGATTTTCCGCCAACTCTGAGACGTCCGGAGATTCGTCGCATAGTCCAGTAAGAATTACAGGAATAAAGCGGTGAAAATGAGAGTATCTATCAGAAAAGTTCAACATCCACTCACCCACTACAGAAATTACACTTTTCCGTACGCCAGGGTTGGAATCAAAAAGTCGTTGAATCAAGTGAGGCACATAGTTTTCTGCGGGTTTGTGACTGCCATAATGCAACACATCGCCAATGCATTCCACGACGTTTTTGCGAACACGAGATTGCTGGTGTGTAATACTGAGACAAAGAGGCTTCACAAGTCGCTCACTGTTGTAATGAAATACTTCCGGCATGGTTTTCGCCAGCAGAGAAGTAACCTCGCAGCTTTTTATTTTGACCTCATGATATGGATCTGACAACGTGGCAGTCATGAGATACAGCAAATCGTCTATGAATGGAATCAGTTCTTTTTGGCATTTCCGCACTAGTTTTCCAATGAAATCCACCGCGAGAAGACGAACTTCTTCGGATGTCTCAATTAACTCGGGTTGGGCAAGCCTCTGGATTAATGTGGGAATGATAACTGGCAGCACTCTGGCAATTGTTTTCTTTCCTGATTTCCCCACAAGAATTGTCAAACTTTCATACGCCAACTCACGACATTTCTCTACAGGATCGGAAAAACTGAGGACTAGGGACTTTATGAAGTTGTCTACGCTTCCATAAACTGCCATAATAGCAATGTCAGATTCTGTCTGTTGCTGGAGAACGTTGCTTTCATCACCCTCTTGTCGAGTACCCGTTTCGTCTTCTTCTTCCAGTTCCTCTTCATCGTCGCT
The DNA here is from genome assembly GCA_027744095.1 of Zhuqinia jingwanae. NCBI lineage: Eukaryota > Metazoa > Arthropoda > Collembola > Entomobryomorpha > Paronellidae > Zhuqinia > Zhuqinia jingwanae. Next base: position 5,486 of record JAHZNC010006631.1, on the reverse strand, counting down.
GTCTAGCTTCACTGCCTCCCTTTTTGGCTTGACTAATGCAACTGCATTAGTCACGGAACATTTCTTATCAAAATTTTCCTCAAGAGACTTGATTTCATCCAAGATTCCTTTTAAGGTTTTCCGGCGGAGAAGCTTGTTTTCTGCACGCAAATTTGCGAGGATTACTTGTGCGTTCGCAAGATCTCCGGGAGGCCCACTATTTACAGAAGCTGACATTTTGTTACAGATTCAATGTATATTTTTTTTAATCACTTATTATTCTGTGTGTTCAAGTGTTCAATTTTTTTTTAACTCAGCGTTATAAAAAAAATTCTGAGCATTATATTGAATGATCAGTTCTTGAAACTAATTTTCAACAGTTTGATTGATCAATAAAAACAAAATGCATGTCGCATGGAGATGCTTGCTATACTTTTTGTCTCTCTGTTCTCTGGAGTAGTTCTGGAGTCTTCTTAGAACACTGGAAAAACATGCACATGTGTACTAGTACAGTGTAATAGTAGAGTAGCACCAACACACTCCCGGCTCTTACAATGTGCCCCAAGAAGTACTATTATGTCCAATTGCCTCAGCTGTTTTGCATTGCGTCACCCATCACACTTGTCTTGATCCACCACCGGCACATGTGTTTGTTTTGGTGATCTTCTTGAAGATTGTTCTTTTTTTACAAACCTTATCAATTTTTTATTCCATCGTTTTTCTTAGAAGTGTAATGTAGTTAAGATTTACTTGTTTTACTTGAGTAAGTTATCCTCAATCATGGAGAGCAGACGAGCACTGCTCAAACAAAGCATGCGTCTGTTAAAATCAGTACACCTGACTAAACATCAAAGCTTCTTTTCTCCAGCGATAGTAAAATCATTATTCACTTCCAGTTCCAATGCTAGCAGTAACAAAAACCTGTGTTCGTGTAGTTTTTTATTTCCAAATTATTCCGAAACAAGTAATAGTACAAGTACGAGAAAGTATTTACTCAATGTCAAAAATGATCACAACAATCATCTTTACTCTTTCAAAAGAAGTTACACAAATAGAAATTTACTGTCATTACGTGATCGCGGGCTCATCTCTGACATTTTTCCTGCAAAAGAAGACGCGTTTAGAAATTTATGTAATGGATCACCTCAAACCGTTTATGCGGGATTTGACCCAACAGCCGATAGTTTACATATAGGAAATTTGGCAATTTTAATGCTGCTTTTGCACTGTCAGCGGGCTGGCCACAAACCAATTGCGTTGGTAAGCTTGACATAAAGACATAAATATACATTATATTTTGAAATAATATATAGGTTTATATGTTGTGAATATGGCTAACAGGATTTATTCTATTATGCTAGATTGGAGGAGCCACTGGAATGATTGGTGATCCCTCCGGGAAAAATACTGAACGACCAGCTCTTGAACAAGAAGCAGCCACCCACAACACCAGCAAGCTTGCAAATAATATTATGACAATATTCCAAAACCACGCCAATTTGTTCTGGGACAACAAAGATGGCAAAGAGCCCTTGCCACAATGCATTATTGTCAATAATCTAGACTGGTATAAAAAAATGTCTTCAGTAGATTTTTTTGGAAAACTTGGTAGACATTTCCGTCTAGGTCAAATGATAATGCGACAAGCTGTCCAGTCAAGAATGAGCGATCCATCAAAAACTAGTCCTTTTGATATGTACCAGTTTCTCATGCGAACAAGGGATGATGAAGTGCAAAAGCTTTTAAACATATTCACGTTTAGAACTGACACTGAAATTGGTGTGATTATGAGAAAGCAGCAGGCAAATCCTGAAACAAGGTATGCTCAGACTGTGTTGGCTGCTGATGTTACCCGATTAGTTCACGGAGGTGATACATTTGATGATTCATTTTATATGCATAAGTAGAGTAAAATTAAAAAGTTTCTAATTTATCATATATTTGGCTTTTCAATAGAATTAGGATATCAACAAGCAATTAAAGCCACGAAAGCTCTTTATTCCGAAGACGTAGATGAATTGGCTTCAATGTCCTTAAGTGAAATTAATCAATTGTTCAAGGGAACGCCTGCTTCTTTCTCCGAAATTTATTTGGAGCCGGGTACCACAATCCTTTCAATGGCTTTGAAGGCAAAATGTTTTAACTCTGAACGTAAGCCGTTACAATTCTAATATGAATAATACTTGTGTTGCAAAATCTCTAAATTTCTCGCAAATAACAATAAAAACCGTTTTTACATTTTGTAGAGGATGCCATTCGCATTATAAACGCGGGAGGATTTTCCTTAAACTACCGGAAAATATCAAATTACGATGAAATGGTCGTTCCAGGAATTCACATCCTTCCGAACAAGATCTCGTTAGCTCGTGTAGGAAAAAGAAATTACTATGTAATCAAGTGGAGTCCTTAGTATAGAAACAATAAAACATAAAAACATTTATTCTGATCTGAGGAAATATGTTTTGAAGTTGTTATTACGCTTGAAATTATGAAAAATAGTTATTACAGGTTATAGTCCATCATATCTTTTGGCAAGTTTTCTGAATAAACTTATTTGTAGTTAATTGGTTGAAAAGTAATTATAGGTACAGGTGCAAGGTGCGAAGCTATACATGTTTATTCCTGAATATTTTTTCATGCTGATGCCAGAATACTTGCTTTCACCAATTTGGAATGTAATGCGGTATCCGGGTAATCCTCTGTTAGTTTATCACTGAGATCTACCAAACGGAAGCACTTGTTTTCATAATCTTCAATCAATTTCTGGAGGTCTTCCACAGTTTTTGCGAGGGGCTTGTAGCGTCTTAATTTGACCGATTCCAGGATTTTGTACTTTTGTTGGCGAAGAATGACTTCCAACAAATTCTAGGAATAAACAAGCGTGTTCTTATGTCATTAAAATGCATTTCGTTTGTACTGTAAATTTTTTTTGTAAACAATTTTAATCTTAGGAGGGCATTAACCTTGTGCTTTTGAATAGCTGCTTCCTGAATCTTCATCTCAGATTCTTTAATCATTTCTTTGAAATTATCAATCTCCGACGTATCGCAATCTAACCGTTCCTCAATCTGTGAAATCATATCCATCAATCCCTTCACCTCCTGTTCCACATCCCTCGCCTCTTTCAACAAATACTTGTTCCTGTCCTGCAATTGTGTCAGCGTTCTATTCACATTCAACTTATTCTTTGTCGGATGAATGTTTGCTCGTTTCATACTCAAGTCCGCTCTTTGGATTATCGTATCTCTGTGTTCTATCGACCTTTCCAAATCCACCATTAGTTTCTCTTGCGCCCTGGATAACTCATTGAATCTAACTTGCATATGGTGAATAGCCAATTTGAGTCCTGACAAGGATGACTCTTGCTCTTTTTTAATGTTGTCCTTCAGCTCCTTTGCCAGATGAACCTTTTTCTCCCACTGCAAATTCTGATCGTGAGCTTCATGCAAGACCGTGAATAATCTCTCCTTTTCCTCTTCTAACTTTGTAATTTCTTGTTCCAGTTCCAGAGCCTCGATTTCAGATTCCTTCAGCAGCCCTGCCAACTCATTCTGAATGAGAATGTTATCCTTGTCCATCTGCTCCTGGTCAAACTGATCCTTGTGTAGTTTATGATTCACGGAACGAATCTCCTTTCTCAACGTTTCTGTTTGCTTTGTCATTTTTTTAATTTCCACTCGCTTCTTATCCAGCTCATTTTCTAGTCTCTGTTTTTTTCGTTCCATGATGAATACCTCTTTTCGTAGCAGCTCATTCTCCTGAATTATTATGTCCCTTTGGCTGGTCAAGGCCACCAAACAGTCTTGTCTTTTCAGCCAGTCTTCTTGTAGTTGGATAGTTGATGCCTTTTCAAAAGCGATTTGTTTCTTCAGCTCATTGACTTCCTGCTCCAGTGGGCCCATCTCCACCCCATTTTGGGTTTTCATCAACTTTTGCACTTTCTTGTTGAGAGACTCGATTTCTCCAGTTTTCTTCTGAATTACCCTTTCACTCTGTTTTATGTCCCGAAGCTGCTCATGCAAAATTTTCTCTTGTTTGTTTAATTTCTTTTCCAGCTCATTCACGAAACCCTGCCTTTGGAGTAGGTCTCCTCTAAGGTGCTCAACATCTATGGTCAACTGGGCCATATCATTTTCTACCTTGGCCACTTCAGAGTCCACATGGCGAGTGCGGTCTCTGGCCTCTTTGATTTTACCTAGAATGTGCTGTGCTGCCTTGTCCATAGCAGTTCGCTCTTGAATCGCCAATAAAATCTGATCTTCCAACCGAATCTTTTCCAGTGCCAGTTTTTCAATCAGATGCCGAGGACCATTTATATCTTTTTGCCGCTTGGCGCAAATTGCATTCAACCTCAACAGTTCAGCTTCCACTTGTAACTTGATTTTGTGCAACTCGGAAAGTTTTATTGATAGCTGTTCATTCTTTTGTTGGAATTTATCCACTTGTCTCTTCAAAATCTTTTCTTCCACACGTCGTCGTCGTAAAAGTACCAATGAATGTTCATGGGTTTCCTGCTCTTTCGTTATCAACCTAACAAGAGACTTCAACTCAGTCTCTTTAATTCTTAAATCTTCCTCCATTGCCGCGACAGCTTTTCTCGCTGCCACTAAAGCATCGTCCCGGGATCTCACCACAGAAATAGTTTCATTCCACGCACGTTGCAAGTGAATCTTTTCAATTTGCAGTGCTTCTATTTCAGTGATTGCTTCATTGATGTAAGTTGTCATTTGCTTTTGCTCTTCCAAATGAGCATTGATCTGTCTTTGGATTCCTTCATTGATCTGTTCCATTTGTTGTATTTGTGTCATAACTTTGTCAATGTAGTAGTCCGTGTCCCGTTTTTGTTTTTCTGATTGCTCCTTCATTTTCTCAATCTTTTCGTCAATAAACTGTCGAATTTTTAGTTCCCCGTCATATTTCTCTGCGGCTTGCCGAACCACGTACTCTGAGTAGTCTAATGTCTTCATTGATTGGACTAGCTCGCGTTCCCTGTTTTCTTCGCAGTCCAACTCTTCCTTCAAACATTTCACGGATTCTTTCAAAGATTTTGTATTGGCCTCCGTTTTAGCTCGCTTATCAGTCACTTTTTGCAGATCCTTCTCATACTTTTCCATGAGTTCTGTTTGTCGCAACATTTCATTCTGCAGATTAAACATAGCTGTACCCATGTCTGTCCTTTCTCGACGTTTCTCCTTCAGTTCCTGTTCCAAATCTCGAGTTTCCGTTTCTACAATAAAGATTTGTCGTTGGAGATGTTCCTTGAGGGCGCGTTGAAATCTTTGCATTTTCGGATGATCAGGGCCCAAAACCATAAGCATTCTTTGCTTTTCTTCCTCTTCTTCTGCATTCTCCGTGGCAAATTCTGCCCGGCCTTCAGTGTACTCTTCGTCTTGAGCACCAGTTTCGTCTTCTTCGGCATCCTGCGGCAAGGGATCAGATGCCTTCTTTTGCTCTTCCAAGTATTTTATCATGGCTTCAAGTTGTTCCACTGTGGGACCGTCAGGTCC
>JAHZNC010006630.1:0-16952 GCA_027744095.1 Zhuqinia jingwanae | reverse complement strand
ACAGAGTACGCCCTCCTTGGCAGCTCTACCAAGGAAAAGTTTTTAAACTCTGGAAGTTTCGACAGCGGGCTATCCTCCGGAAGGAACTTGCCTGTGCGCATAAAGTTATCTAGAAGCTGGTCCTTTTCTTGGTATCTCTTATGAAGCCATTGTGCGCACTCTTCATCATCCTCTGGGACGGTCTCGATAGGTAGTCTTCTAATCATGATTTTTGAACGGACTGCCCTTCCTTTCAAAATGGAGTACATGGAGGGCTCATTTCGATTTTCGGGGTCGACGGCCACAACAACGTCGTAAAGGGCGGGCACCTTTTCCCTCAAATGAGGCATACTCGCTACAAACCCTTTTGTGCGCGGAAGTAGATGGTGCTTCAACTCTGGAAGACCCTTTTGTCTCGCCACCTCCATGCTGGCTTGGTGCTTTTGGGGTGTGAAACGGGTACCTTCAGGGAATAGAGTGAGCCACATGGGATCTGGGTAATTGACAAGATTGTTCAACTGTTTACCCAGATTTTGCTTGTCCTTCTCCCAGTCACGTTCCAGGAAAACGATTTCTTGGAATTTCCACGACCAGCCTAAAACGGGTGCATAGGCAAGGAGTTTCTTGACGTAAACTCGTGCGTTGCCGAGAACGCCAACACGGTCACAAACAAGCCAGCCCATGACCCAGTCGATCTCGTATGTATGATTTAACAGAAGAATGGCATGTTCTTTGCCAAAATTATTTTTCAGGTCTTCGGGATCGATACACAACTGACAGTAAGACTGAGACCACCATTCCGCCAAGAATACAACTTCTGTTAGAAAAAACAAGAGCAAATTTTGTTAAACTTTATTTTGTTAAATAATAAAAAAAGAAAATTACGGTTTTGAATTTATTGTTTAAAAAATTTGTACTTACGGCTATTTAATGCGTAGGTTACATAATAGTTAACTTTTCTGTAGAGCCGAGCATCCCACGGTTTGATTGTGCAATATAGAATCCCTTGAATTATATCTACCACTATGCCAGATGTCAGGAATACCACGGCCAGTAGGACCTGACAGAAGGCAAGCTCCTTAAAGGATCCCCACGCTTTACCAACGCTCTTCCGCAATCCCATTTTTACTGGGGCTTCTTGACTTTGAAACAGGTCACATTTGAATACTGACGAAAATAATATCAAAATGACACGTTAACACGTGTTCCCTTCCTCTATACCCCCAATGATTTCCGATCGTTTTCCGTCTTCAACCGAATTTCGCTTTCCTCTTGGATCGTTTTCTAAAAAAAATATTAAAGAATAAAAATGTAACAAAAAAAATTAGACCATTTTTCAGAATGGAATGGAATGAGCCCTTCCAACTCACACCATATACAGTGAATATGAATATATGAATTATTGAATATGAATATATATATATGAATTATTGAATAATCTTCATAAAAAAATAAGTTGGTCAGACATCACGTGGAAATTGCGTAACAATTCAAAGAACTGTGCATGTTGTAACCAAACATAAAAGAATTTTTGGGAATGTATAATATTTTTACTACATGATGTATCTATCTTGCTTGTAGATTGAGTCAAATTTCACTGCAATGATGAATATGCCCAAAAATCGTATTAATATCTACTCATAGCTTATCTACTAACCAAACTCTCGTTGTCCATCATCACCAACTCAAGACTCATATGCAAAGCAATAAGCATTCAAGGTTATCTGTCTATACCAAGTCCACCCATTCCAAACTTTAATCTTTAATCTCACTGTGACTGGGAGATTCTCACATATTCTAAATCACCTTCCATCATAATTTCCAGCTCACTACAGCTAAAGAAAACTGCTAGAGTACGTATTTGAGCGGATTGTGAGTCAGACTCATTAGCCATTGTAAAAGTTAAGTTTTTCTTTTCGAGTTTAGAGTTTAATATTTTCCAATTTTCTTCTTACATGAAACGTCAAAAACAGAAATTGCTCTTTTCAAATGTGGGTGTACGTTGTGAACAAATATTATTTTTAAACCTAAAGCAAACCACAAAATCCTGTGGTTATCACGGTATATCACCATCAGCAAATGTTGCTTCTGCTATTCCGACTAAAATACATACCATGAATCATGCATCTATTTCTTCTTCTACGTAACGTAATGTATTTTTTGAGAGTCGGTGGAAACGATAAGATGAAAGATAACACAAGTATAAAAAGTAAATTACACTGTATATAATGTACCAATGTTGATTAAACTAAATGCATACACAAGAACAGAAGAGTAGAGATATATGTTTTCAGGCATACTGTCAAACCGTCATTGATCATCATCATAGCCCAAAAAATGTCAACGGGATTAATTATATCATGATTGAACGTATGACTCGTATGACCAACTGAACCTGACCAGTAAAAAAATGTTTAATGCCCAAAAAAAATTTCATCTCAAATCCCATTCACAATTGCAACTGAAAGATATTTTGTGTAAATGGTTTTGTTCAACCTTCGCTCGGTCTCTGAACTTTGTATGGTAATATAGGCAATTACTTTGACCGACTCTTGTTGACTGACTGAGGATACGATGTCATACGATGAGTGTATGCGCAGTTTGGCATTGGCGTTCATGTGTGTATGTGACGTCACAAAGTCACAAGCACCACAAGACAAGCAACCGTTCCTAATTTAATGCTAAAAGAATCTCATATATGACTGATGATGACTGATAATGCCTATGATTCACTTTTACCCTGCTCTTGTACTATGATATAATTTTTTTTTAAATATTTTATCAAACCCAGTTAAAAAATTAATTAAAAAAATTATTTAGCCTACTTAAAACAGTAAGGTTTAAAAAAATACTTTACTTGAGCCGTTTTAAAAACTTTACTTCAAAAATTTACCTGTATTTTTTAAATCAATCCGCTCACCGCTGGTCTTCACCGATGTTGATGTTGTTGTGGCAGTAGTTAAGTAAATGATAATCTTATTTTGTCTGATTTTATAACACGCCAAGTTTCAACTGATTCTCTTAATTACTTATTCACTTGCATTGCAAATTTCAAAAACTGTTCACATGAAAGTGATTTACTCTTCTTGTACCAATTCGTTTAATGTAAATGAATATTTAATTGCACGAACCCAATTACCCATATCACTTTCGTGGTTGTGCATCATTGCATTCTGATACTCGTGGTGATAGTCGTGATAACTGAAACACTTGAGAATACAACTCCATAATAATTACCACCTTGTTTGCAATTAGCAGATCATTTTATTATCACTTATACATTTATTTTTGTACAATGCTGTTTGTAGCTACAGGATAGAGTAATTAAAGTTTTTTTTAAACCAAAAGTTAACCCCGTCGACAAAACGGTGTAATAAACACTGATAATTATTATGGTTACATAAACACTAAAGGTACAAAGGGCACCAGAGTGGTGAGCGTAAGTCACTTGAACATTTTGTTTTGTTGGTTGATTAAAAATTGGTTACCGGAAAGTTCTGGGTCATTTTAATTGTGTTAACTTTCAACATTTTTTTCACATGTTTATTTTTGGCTAATGGCAATTCACAAGCATGTCGTATAAAAAAATTAAATGAACAATTTTCTGTTATTGCTAAATTGAATATTGATGTGTTTCTGAACATAAAACAAAAGGATTATTATGGCTCTAAATTTTTTCATTGAACTTTTTACAACCTTTTTACTTGCTGGATGACTATGGCTAACTCAAAACTTAAAAAAATAACTTTTATTTTCTCATAAATTTGTGCACAATTTAGTCACACATTTTTCAACTTTTTGATTTAATATTTGCCGAACCATATTTTGTCATATTTTGTTTGTCACTCTTAATTTTAACACCCCCCATTAACATGACAGTAGAAATAATCTTTAATGATGAGCTTTCTGATCACATTCTTTTTGAAAATCTATTAATGCACCCGATTTAATACATTTTTTTTGGTCACTGGGTGCATCAACACTTAACAGATGCATTATTACTCTATCTAGCTATGTACCAATTCATTTGGCTAATAATAGTACCACTTCTACTGGCACAAAACATTTAATAATAATATAAATGTCACGTTGTTTTTCACTCTGGCTTTCAATCTTGAGACAAATGTTCAATGTCGAGAATTCCAATGTAAACTAGCTAATATTCAACTAAGGTAACTTGGTTTGGACTCTCTCTCGTCTTCTGGTTAAAGGAGGCGTGCATATAAAATAAAAATTATTTAATTATACCGACTTTCAATGAACTTGACTTTTGTCCTCGTAAAAAATTATCACTTTGGCTGGTTTGGTTGTGGACAACAAAAAATCTTAATCAAGGACGTGGTAACTTTTTTTGTGCTATTGTTGTTGTTGGTTTTTGTGATGTATTCATTGTTGTTGATTGAATGTCTAATCACGAGGATAAGTGAGATATGATGTAATATAAACAGAGTGTAATAATACGTGGTAATCCCGAATATTCTCACAACCAAATAATTTGTTGTTACATCAAAAGTGTGTTATTATTATTACTATGTGACTGTGTGAGTGAGTACACTTCATCCAGTGCAATAAGAAAATCCTCCACTCCGCTTTAATCAGAAAAACTTCATTCACTAAAAATTAAATTCACTCCATAGTCCATACAAAAAAAAAACGCACACGACATGCGACACAAGAACAGAAGAACACACTATATCGCGAGACGAGAGAGAGGAAAAAAACAATACAAAAAACACACTAAACAAGAAGGCAAGTTTGTAGTAAGAGATTTTTGGCTGCTCGTGTCATCGTCATCTGTTCATTTTTTGTGTGATGATGATGATGATGAGATGGGGTGATGATCATCACATCATAAAGAAGATCATGAAGAAACATGAGTATAGAAGATGTTATTGCAAAAAAGGCAATGAAATGAAAGAAAGGAGGAGGATTGGCTTGTGATTTTTCAGTCTGGGAATAAGTGCTCATTTGTTATTTTATGGACTAATAAATTATGGGTGTTCTGATTCTAATAAACTTTGCTTTAAAAAAAAACATGTCTAAAATGGGAACATTCCATGCATTCATTTATATATATTATGCTACTTACTCAACAGAGTTGAATCAACTCTCATACTCCCATGAGTCAACTTTCATACTCCCATGACTCCCATTCCCATATACTCATTACTTGCAAGTTGGAAGTTCCAACTTGGAACTGTGGGAACAATAAAATATGTTTCTCTCCGAAAGTATCATATTTTTAGACTTTGCACCAGACTTTAAAAAAGTGTGTTTGTGTGTGGGCTGTTTTCTTTTGTAACTTTTTCTAGTTGGTTCTTCTCGTGGACAAATCTCGGCACATGTTTCTCTTTTCTTGTATCGTATCACCTGATCAGAGAGAGACCATTCATCACATTCATGCAGGGCAATGTCATTTACTCACTTGCCATTGATCATGATATCATGAACGTCTGATATATTCCATTCAAGAGTCATACATTTTGTAGATTCCATTTTTGTGTAAAATACTCAGTACTTTATACACTTTATTTGTCGGCACACACGCAACGACACGACACAATTCAACACATGAATCATCATTTATTCATCTTTTTTTATTGATTCTGGTACAATATATAATTGAAATGGAAGTAATGGAACATATAATTAAGCATGTTAATTTACTCTGCAAAAAGTGAAAAATGCAACAAATGGACTACTACCATTGAAATTTATACTTGAGGAGACATGGGTATTAATTATAGATACGTGATACGTGTGTGTATTATCTTCCTTGTTGCAGTTGACTGTACTTCCTGTCCTGTCCTTATATTTTGTAAATAAATGCGCTTAAAAATAATAATTTTTAGAAACAAACTCGTAAATACAATAATAATGTGTTTTCGTGTATCCTTGTCTTCAGCGATAGAAAGGCAATCTATTTATAAAGGGGAAAATGACTTCATGATCGTATGACTTTAAAAGAAGAAAGTGTATCTCCTCCCATCTCAACCAATTAACAAATCAAAAATTATAAACAATCAATCAGTCTTTCAACCAAATATATACATATCATCAATCATCATCATCACAGAAATCAGTGTAAAAGCATGTAAATGTTGTACTCAACTTCAACTGCACACCATATATATAATCTTCAAGAAAATTCAGATCAACAAAAACGAGTTGAGGTTTACTCACAGAAATGATATTTGGGGAAAATTGAGATTTAACATTTTTAAAAGCTGTAAGAAACTTTTGGGAGAATGGCATGCTCCTTTCATCATGAACAGGTTCATTGGATTACCGACGACATTTTCAAGTTTAAATCCAAGCAAAAGTACATTTTAACTTCTTTGTCGCGTCAATTCATCATTTCCTGAAGCCAACATTTCCCATCCTGTCCATATAGCCTTGCATTCACATAGTACACACGACATAATGAATAAAATTAATGATGTATACACCTGCATTCACGTTGGAACCGTGAAAAACATCAAAAATTTGGCAAAAGAAAAGGGAAGAATGAAGCATTCATAAATGATCTCATGATGATCGGTAATAGCCCGCTGGTCCCCGTCATACAATGTACATATTGTACATATTTCCCAGTGAGAAATTCTCACAGCTAAAATGATAGTGGATGGCGAGTTGAGATAAATACTAGACAACTGTACTCACCTTGTGGACTGCGTAGATATGATGTGATAATTTCAAATTTGTAAAAGTGGCCCATAATATAACGCCATCAAAATGTACTCAAAACACCTGTTCAAAAGTTGTATTTACGGATAATAGTCATCCTCATCCCATCATTTATTTCTGATCCTGCCGCTGCTGCTGTTCTCTTTTTAGAAATACCCAATGCATATTACGCATACATAAAAAATTACACAAAATAACCACACGCCAAAAAAACACGCAGACAAGTTATTTTATTTTTGGTGTATGCAAAGTAAATATATGTGTGAAACAATAGCAATCATTCTCAATCACTGCATTATTGCCATGATTTAGGTACATAAGTACATAGGTAATTAGTAATTAGAGTTAATTTAAAATTTAGCGTATAGCGAAAAAAGGGTAAAAATGTTGTACAACATACAAATAATAGCACAAAACGAGCACCAAAAAAGTTTACACAGGTAAGGTATTTACGCTTATCTTATCCCTCTCTTCCGTCCCGTCCCGTCCCGTGTGATGATGCATGCACATTTTGTGCAAAAAAAATGCAATCTCTTCACCCTGTGTGCATTCGCAATTCGTGCAAAATATGTAGCAGTTAGTAAATAGTAGTAAATCCCATTTAGCTCCAACAATAAACTAGAAGACAACGTTCAAATGTTGTATTATGTAATGTAGAAATACATATGTTCATACTTTACATAAACTTTCATTAAATCTTCATAAAAAACAAAATAAATTACCAGCCATAGTTTTATAAAGGTCATGAATGATGAGCCAGCTTTTTGTGGTATCGTAGTGTATGAACATTCCCAACTCTCCATGCAAGTGCAAACAAAGTATACTAAATGTCTCTCTGACCAAAGTCATGTGGCTGCCTCCCAGCCAATTGTACAAGAGGGATATGAAGGCGTGTCTTGTTCTCAGGTAAATTGCCGTCCAACTCAAAACCCCTCACCATCATCATCTCAATGCATTGGGATAACCATATGGCTTGACTTGACTTTTTGGCTGATGAAATTCCTGTTTTAATAATAGCTCTTTTCTTTTTTTGTCTCTCTTTTTGTAATAATAATAATATTGCCTCTACCTGCATTGTACATACCTGTCTAGTATATTCTTATTCTTTGTAGTGGTATTTGTATCAATCAGCACATTTAGTATGGAATAAAAAAAAAGTAAATCAGTCGGTTCTAAAAAAATATATAAGCCTACATACATCACTCATTTACAAGGTTATCTGGTTAACTGGACGGATCTGATGAACCAACTTTAACTTTGTGGTGCTGTGCTACTATTACTACTACTGTGCTGCTTTGCAGGTGCAGGATTAGGATATCAGACACACACGTCACTTTTTTCATCTCGAGTCTCTTTATATAGCATCTGGGCTGGTCCCCTACCTCGTGTCCGTCTCCAAGTGCGGATTGTGTCATTCAACTTGATTAAGAATCTTTCAGAGAAAATTGCTCGTCATCACACTTAAGACATTTAAGTTAAAGTTGTTGCAGTGAGAGAGTGCCTATTGTATATCCTTTATCCTGTATTGAACTACTTCCAATAACCGCTGACGTCACAAATAAAAAAAATTTAACAGGTGAGTAAAAAAAAGTAAACTTAATCGTCATCATCATTTTAGTCATGCATTATTGGTTTTATTCATACTTGAAATGACAGACAGGCTTGATCTAAGTTACACATAGTGAGGGAATTTGTTGATTTGGAATAATATTTGGAATGGATGATGAAATTATTTGGAGAATTTGCAACAGTTAATGCTAAAGTACTTTTATCATTTTTTTTTTGCCGGCTCGGTTGACCTTGGGTGCTTGGTGGTGCATGGTGCATTTGTATAAGTTTAATTCATTGAGCGTTTGTTTGTTTTAGTTTCAGTCAGGAAGCCAGATAGTACTCGGTCAGCCTTAAATCATATAATGTGTTTTTATCTTTTCAGTATTATTTCAGTTTTACCAGTTTATTCTGGCCTGGCGGTCTAGTAGTATTAGCAACTTTGTATTCAGTAATAGATCTCCTCACTTTTGTATATTTAGTTATCTATTTTTTGCTTGTTTACATTTGGATCTCTCAATGTAATTTTAGCGCAATAGATTATGAAAATCGTGAGTTTTATTAGCTTTGTACAATTATCATTAGTATCCCATTATTATCAGTTGTCCTCCATGTATATCATATTATATATCAAGTGCAACATCACATAATCACATATCACATTATTTCTTGTCTGTTTTAAGTTAATGATTTGATTTGGTGTATGAAATGTTCACAATTAATTGTGTCTTGTACTTAATTTGTTTTAACAAAATTGAAATAAGTGAACTGGGGATTTAAAAAACTTGAACACTTCTTCATACACATTCTTAACGTCAATTAATTGCTATTGTGTATCCCTTTTCTTGCAGATTGTTTGACTACTCCATTAAAACAAGTGGAAAGAAAAGTACAATTATTATTGCATCCAATTTACCATTAAACATCCACACTAAAAATGGCTTCAACTATGAACGGGGACTCGCTGAGCGTTGACGGCAAAAAGTTACTAATCACTAGAAATCTTCAAGAAGTTCTTGGAGAGGACAGACTGGTGAATGTATTAAAGGAGCGTGATATCAAAGTGAGTAAATTAATTTAAATTTAATATTAAATTTAAAATTAATTTGCTGTAGTAAAAGGAGTTATAATAAAAAAGAGAATATTTGTCTTAATTACGTTTATTTTCTTCTTTCCTGTAGGATCCTTCCAAGATGGGTAAGAATTTTTTTCCCCTCAATTTTGAACATTTCGTTTTCAATTTTAATAATTAATTGCACATTTTAAATTTTTTAGTCAAAGAAGATTTCATGGGACCACACAAGTTGGACATCCGTGTAGGGAAAGTGGTTGAAGTTTCCAAGCATCCCGATGCGGATTCATTATATGTCGAAAAGATTGACGTTGGCGAACCCGAACCCCGCACCATAGTCAGTGGCCTTGCTAATTATGTTCCAATTGAAGAAATGAAGGACAGAATGGTTGTGGTGTTATGTAACCTGAAGCCTTCAAAGCTGAAAGGTATCATGAGCGCAGGTATGGTACTGTGTGCCTCCAAGGAAGATCCTAAGGATGTAGAACCCCTTCATCCTCCCTCAGGTTCCAACGCTGGAGATCGCATTGTAGTAGAATCCTATGAAGATGGCACCCCGGATGATGTACTCAACCCCAAAAAGAAGATTTGGGAGAAATTGCAAGTGGAGCTGAAAGTGAATGGAGAAGGAAAGGCTCAATGGGAGGGGAATGACTTGTTGATAGTGGGTAATGGAAATGGCACAGTTACCGCTAAAAAAATAACTAGTGTACCTATTCGATGAAGAGAATAGAAATTTTAAATGCTAATTTAGTTTAAGTAAGGTACATAAAATAAATTAAAGGCAGCGTTAAATTATTACATACAATGTATGCATTTTTGATGAATGGTATGATTATTGGTACCTATATTATGGTTTCTATGCAAACTACATTTATTGTGAAATTACTTAAATTCAAATTTATCAACATTACATGCCTTAATTAATTATAGAATATTGTAAAAGTCAAGATTAAATAAGCTTTGTTTGTCAAATGAGATGCTGATGTGTTTGGTTGATGCGGAAGATTTTTTAAAAAAACAAACGACAAGAAACTTTAATTATTTATTATTACATTTAGGATAAAAATACAGTTAAGATTAAAGATAATGATTTGTTTGTTTTTTCATTTCATTAGCTCTATAATTTTTTTATATTCTTTAATTAGCGAAATACAACAGCCAAATTAATGTTAGTTTTAAAATTTTAGATTTTAAGTCAATTGAGACTCTCTTTCAGCTAAATTGCATGTATTTTTGTCTTCTATTAATTGGACTTTTGTTAAAAATAAAAATTTATACAACTTCCATTTCTCCTACAAACTAAAAACTGTAAATCAAACATTTATCTCAAGTTATTGGTAGAAACAGTTGCATAAGTGATGAAATCAAATATTTAATTGTCATTCATCCTGCTAGTTTGGATAATTAAACGTTTTTAGAACATATTCAATAATTGAAAATTGTGAAGTTTAGATAAGCACATACGATATACCTATGTAGATAAGCTATATAATATTAGGCAATGTAGAAATAGGTATACACATATTTATAGCCTTTTATAATATGTAAAACTGTAAATGTGAAAATTTAATCATAAGCGCATATTATTGTCCTTTTTTTGTACCACACGGATATAAAGCTGAAATAATAATAATAACGGGTTCCCCAATCATTTAAATTTTATTATTTGCTATATTTCGAGTATATAATTAACTTTTTTTAATTCGGCCATGAACTCATAATATATATATATATATACATATATGCACGTATTATCAATTTATAGCTATTCCCCGAATCCATATATGACATCATGAAATACGGTATTTTACAGAGAATCGGGCCTATTGATATTGGCATTACCTGGGTAAAAAATGCTCATCAGCTTTTTTTTTAAATTTGTGCAATATCAGCAATTTTATTTGATAAATATCAGCAACATCTTAGTTACTGTGTGGTTAATACTTTCAACTAAAAAATACATGTACACAGAAGCACAGATAATTATCGTATTAGTTTCATGCACAACAATTTCCGATAAAACCCCAAGTGTAGTGATTTTTCTTCCATATTTTTTTAATCATTTTTTGTACATCCGGTATCCAATCGAATACTTTGTGTGCATTTTCCCCATTCATTCACATGCATGACTTTTTGATCTTAGAATGCAATCTGGAGAAGTTACATAGAGTTCATGCATAATTTGTAATATACTTTTTTAAATGTATTATAATTTCGTCGTAAGCGTAAGTAGAACTCGATCAAACAACATCGCGTGTTAAGTTTTAATGTTTTTTTTTAATAATAATTTGTAGCAAGCGTATCATATATGCATTTCATTTTAATTATCATAATGGTGCTCAATGAATGAAATGTAGTGTCACAAACATGTACCATATTCCATATTGTATGAAGAATGCTTTAACCATGTCATGTCACTGAACTTTTTTGTTTGATAATGACAGCGACGCAGCAACACGCGTGTATAAAAATCTCTCTCTGCTAAGATCTCTCTGGAGAAATCGCAGAATAAAAATGTGAAGCAAGAATAAAAAAAATATATATTTAAAAAAGTTAAAAAGAAGCAGGATAAGAAACTATTTTTCATTTTTTTTACTTTGGTAGTAGTGCAGTGCAGTGGCGGAGTATGGTGGAGGTGATGAGATGACGTTGTAATTTTATTGGAAAATGTGACGTATGAAGAAAGGATAAAGGTTACTGCTGGTGCGTTTTGTTCGCTTGTGTGTGTGGGAGTACGAATGAATGTATGCATGCATACCAGCCTGCTTTGCTAATCATTGGATTGGAGTAGTCTTCTTTTTTTTTTGGAGTGAAGCGGAATAGTAGTGGAGGTGAAGGTGGTACATCAAAAGTGATAAAAAGGAGAACTGAGGACAAACGAGGAAGAGGGATACACTCTTCACTTATTGTATATCCTTGAAAAAAAAGAAAGAGATAGAGTTTATATATTTCTTTTGTCGAGTCGGAACATATCGGATTTTACTAGCAAGTAGAAGGAAAACCCGGGAGTGCTCATAATAATGCAAAGTAAGCAAGATCATTGAATCTTTTTTTTCTTTGGAGAGCAACAACGCAATAGGGAAAAGACAAGCATCTGGCAAATGTCGCATCTGTTGCGCTACTACTACTACTTCTTGTGTAGTTAAACATATTGTCTTTCAAAAAAAAATATTTTTCTAAAAAAATATATTTTTTTTGTTGATTTTCGAAAAAAGTTTAGAATATACCTATATGTATCTTGATACCTATATATAAATATACTATATATATTTTTTAAAGCTGCAACCACATTATTCAACTCCAGCAGTAATGTTAAAATGAGAAAAGGCTCCGGCACCTCTGGAGGCGCTGGTTTGTATAACAATTTACTTCATCATCCCCAACTTCAACAGCAGCAGCTTCATAATCTTCATCATCATCACCTTTCATCCCAAACGTCTTCGGCATTAGTGGGAGGACCCATTATTCCACCTCATTTACAACAGCAGTTTCAACAACAGCAACAGCATTTGCAAAATAGTATGGTACAACAGAGAGCCACTTCTGGAGGTGGAGGAGGCGGTGGAGGAAGAATGTTTGTGGGAAATCATCATCCTCATCACCAAGGTGGTGGAGGAAATCCTTATTTAAATCAAGGTGGTGTGATACTCCCTCATCATTTGCATGGAGGAGGAGGGGGACATCATTCAGGGGGAGGGGGAAATACAGGACTACCTCATCTTGTGGGTGGTCCTCATCAAATGCATCATGGTCAGAGACCTATTATCCCACATGGCGGAGCGGGATTCGGATCCCACCCCAGCGGAATGGGACAAGGGATGGTCTCTAGTGGTCATGGGCCTGTTGCTTCAGGGATAAATTCTCACTTTGGTACCAGCAGCAGTAGTGGTGGTAGTAGTAGTGGGGGAGGAGGGGGAAGTTCTAGTCATTCAGGTACAGGCGGCAGTGGAGGAGGAGGGGATTTACCTCCTGTGGAAACTGTAGTGGCAAGGTTGGAAACAGCTTGTAGACTCCTCCACGGAATTGGTGGCAATAATACCCGGGTTGCCGAAATATCCGGTGAGATTCAGATTTTGTCTGAGGACCTGAGAAGGGTGGGGGCAATGCTGGAAAATACATATCCGGAAGTGCTGGATCGTGTGATGAGTTCCATGAGAGATGCGTCAGCGCAACCATGTCTACCACCCAGCTTACGGTTAGCTATTTTCGAACTTGTAGAGTTAAGGGCGTCAAAGTGGATGTTGCCCAGTGATAGCTCCAATTACTATAGACAGCGGAGAAACTTAAATGTGAGTATTACTATTGCCTTAACTTAAGTTTAATTAAAATAGGTACAAGTTTATACTAAATCATGGGGCGAAGTGAGACACCATCATTTTTTTGCGTTCCCTTATGAACTTTCTTCTGAATAATAGGATGCCGCTGCACCCGAACAACTTATGGAGGAGCGCTCTGGAAGAAATAGTTCAAGTGGGTCTGCTAATACCTCGGGGGGAAGTGGATCTTCAAACAGTCAAGTTACCGTGGTCGTTACAGGTGCTACTCCATCTGGAGCTAATAATAACACTGTTAAACCAGAAGCAATATTTTCTGGAGTTGGGGGCGGAGTCACTTCATCTTCTCCAAATAATCAAAATGTGGTTGACTTGGATACACCTCCCCAGCCGCAACCTGCGAAAACGTATAGGGAGGAAATTGTCATTAAAAACTCGGATTCAGGGAAAGGTACTTTTACCTCAAATTAGTTTGAACCTCATTTAATACTGTCAAAATATAATTATCATTATTATTAGGTTAATCAAATACATATGTATTTTATGAGAAAATTATTTCTAAAAAATGAATGAATTGTTGTAAAGTGATGGGCGTAAGAGGAAGACGAGTTCATCTTATTGAAGCGATAAGCGATACTATTATTTCATTTGAGAAAGGTTTGATTTATTTATTTTTAAACGGTTTGATTTTAACAAGCTTACTTAAAGGTTCTTTTTTTAATTCAAACAAAAATGCACCTTTTGCGTATGGTATTTATTTATTAACTAATAGCCATGAAGCACTAGTAATCATTATTAAATCAAAATATTTACTTACAACCGATAAGGAAAAGATCTAAAAAAAAGTTTTATCCTAACCAATAAGAAAAGTAAAGAATCACTCAACATATAATATATAACATGTACAAGTGTGACATTTTTTATTTTCGTTAACATTTTTTAACAGATAATTTAATTTGTTATAAAGTAATGTCTAAATTTATCTTAATTAAATCATTTTGATATTAAATATTATAGTTGCTCCAACTGCCAAAGAACGTGTTCTTTCAATCAACGGATACTCACAGCAATCCATAAAGTAAGTTAACACATTGTATTGCTCATGCATAATTGCCAAGACAGTTTGAATTTACGTTTAGAAAAAAACCATGAACTTTATCCTCAACAACAACACTTCCAAAAGAGCCATTGTGGCGTACATGTACATTCACCATGGCTTTTGTTACACCTTGAACAAAACTGGCCGTATGCAAAAATCTCTAAAAATGACGACTGTGACAATGACCTTACTTCATATTAAGGGAACATTCAATATTAGTAAAAAAAATATCAAGTTTGAGCCATCCCTATTTTGTAATATTTCACGCACGAGATCTTTGTCGTCCAGGGGTTAGCATTGCAGACGCCTGTTAGTTCAAAATGTTCCATGCAACGTGAATGACCCCATAGTTGTCAAAACATGAGAGACATGCATAGTGAATCGTTCATGTCGGGAAACCATATGACTACAGTACGCATAGGTTCTTGTAGGAGATCTTTAAATGCTTTAAGATGTCTAGCAATAAATCAGTAAAAAAATATCAAAAAGTTAGCAAGTCAGGGAAAGTAACCAGTTTAGAAATTAGTGAGGTGTCAACATCATCCCTAAAAGCTACTGATGATGCAGAAAAAAAATTGTTGGAAGGGGATGAGTGTGAAGAAGACTCTACTACGATAAAACGTTTTGTTTATGGCTGGGAGACGTGGGGTGATTACGGGGAGTTTCATGACAGTGAATTTAGCAGTGACGAGGAGGATTGTGAAGGGGGACGGGATCATTATTTTTTGGAAGATACTGAAATAAGTGAGAAGGAAAAACCTTTGATAGTTAAAAACCATTCCCTATCTTCTTACAGTTTAGCCAAACAATTAATTCAAGAGACTATCACAAGAAATGCTTCCCCAGTTCTTGATGGAATGGTGTTACCTGGTTCCACGGGTGGTTCCGGAGCTGGTGGCCCTTCCGGCGAGTTTTCCGACATTTCTGGTGCATTGGTTGAGGAAGCCGAGTTGGGACTGAAACGAATGCAGTTGCAACAGAGTGGCGCATCCTCCTCCACCGGGGCTTCCAAGTTATTAGATCATCATCATGGTGGATCCCCACACCATCACTCTCCTTCACACTCTTCCCATTTCTCGTATACAGTGACTTTGGGGGATCACTCCATTAAAATATTGGGAGATGACCTGCAGTATGTTCAAGAAGCCAAAATGGCGTTGGATGACTATTTCCTCCAAAAGTATCCGGACTTGTTTTGTGCCAATTTGAATGGGATTGAAGATGTTGAAGAGGAGGAGGAGGAAGAAGATGTGGGGGATGGGGATGATGACGATGAGGATGAGGACTTTCAGGATGGGATGTGTTATCAACGGTATGACAGAGAGACGTTACTGAATCTGGCCAAGGTGAGAACACCACCTCCAGACTTTTCACATTTGGAACCTGACATCCGCGGAACTATTGTACTTGAGGTGATTTCTTACAAAACTCGTACTTATTATTCATTTAACGACATTATAAGTAATTAAATTAATTCCAAAGCCTAATTACCCGTAATTTTGCAGAAACCTCGTCAATTTGACGTTGAAAAGTTTGCAAGGGAAACCACTGCTACTACCACAGCATCATCAGTAACTGCCAATAATAACAACATCTCCACAACGTCTATATCATCAACTTCTTCGACCACCTCCTCCGCCACAACAGCAGCGATCACAAGCACCAGCAACAGCAACAAAGCTTCCACAACCGCAAACGCAGATGTGTTACCTGGTTAACATGTTTTTTCTGCTTCATTGCATTGAAAAAATATGATTAATAATAATCATTTTCTTGCGCTATTATAAAAAATAAATCGCGAATAACTAAAATTAAGTTTTTATTATTTATGGAATATTTAAATATGATTTATGAATGTGTACAAATATATGGTACACATTCTTCTTGTGAATAAAACTATTCATGAAATCAATTTACAACCATCCATATCTGTTTTTCAATTAAGAATAATAATAATATACAATTAAACGTTAATGCAGAATTAATAATATAGTTTTAAGTATTTATGTATTATTAATTTATACTGTAAATTTGACAAAGAATATGAAAAAATATGTATTTATTTGTCATTTAAAAATTTCATTTTTGTAAATTAAACATAATCATTAGATCTTACGACAAAATGTGGATATTTTTTAGAAAATTAGTTAATTTTAAATAGACGTTTAAATTTTTATTGAAATTACTAACAAAAATATTAACAATATTTTGTAGTTTAAATGATAAAGAAACATGGTTTTAAAACAATTAAAGTTATAATCACACTAAACCACGCAAAACATTATTAATG
>JAHZNC010006629.1:0-13885 GCA_027744095.1 Zhuqinia jingwanae | reverse complement strand
AGCTAAAACACTTCCTTTCCTTTCTTAATAAAAATCTTGTAACATCGCATGCTTTGTCTACAGATCAAAGAAGTGGCTTTACATCTACTACAACACACAGTAATAAGAGTAACAACAACAGTAATATTCAAAAACATAAAATTCTTTTTCTCATAATAAGGTCTGCATATTTAAATTAAAAATAATAATAAACAGTATAACAATGACAATATGGTATATATATATGATATATTGTTGTGTGAAATATAATAAAACCATGATTTTTACGTACTTGCTCGTACTTAGTTATAATAATAATAACAGTAATAATAATAATAATAATAAAATTAGCTACACGTCATGTTTTCTCTGTCTTAACATTTTATATTGTGGCTATATCACTAAAAAAATTAATAATAATAATAATAATAATAAAATATCTACTTATGTAAGTTGCATAACAAAGAGAGACCCATGTGTATTACTTATATCTATATAGGTAATATATGTATAGATAAGTAACATAAGATATATAGGTAGCTGAACTATATCGATAGTCGCTTTTTTACAGGACAAAAATATGGAGACACAATATATTATGCTGTTTTCTTCTTTCTTTTTTTTATAAAAAAAATGCATTTACGAGCAGATTCTCTCTTTGACTGTTGTGCTACAAATCGTCAATCTCGCTTATATTGTTTCATAAAAAGTATTTTGAACCTGCGTAGATGCATGCACAACATTCAAAAAGTATTATACAGAGATATATATCAATAACATAATATAATTTGAACGATTATCTCACCATATGCACTCTCATGCATTTCACATTGTTTCCACGAATTGAATGAATCGGAAAATTCACCCAGTTCAGTTTTTATCAGACCACACATCATCAACAAATCATGCTAATCAGCTAACTACAAGTTTCAAAAATCTCATACTTAATATTTATGTATTTTTTGCGGAACTGAGATTGATTTTCTTACTAGAGTTACATATTATTATCATTTTTACATACAAATATTTTATCTAGTTATTGCTATTGTCATTAAGAAACTGAAGAAATGGCACAATGAGGCGATCCCATCTCTACCAAAACTTTATCCAGCCACTGGAGTGGGCCATGTAGATGGATTTCTATCCAACATGGAGTACTTGTCACGTCTTGACGATGATATTCCGCTCCCCATCCTTTCACGAATGACATTCTGTGAAACAAGAATAAATAAAGATATGCTGTCAAAGAAATTTGTCGGAATAGTACATAAATTTGTTTTTATGCAGCAGCAGAGATGTAAACACGTGATGTTTAAATATTCATAGTGTTTTTTTTGGAACACGTCAAATCAGGCATATGTTTAGAGGTACACATACCTGATTGTACACATTTTTGTCAAGTCATACACAGCTTCAAATCCATGATTGACACTTTGTCCAAGAAGAGTGGCAAATTCCCGATTATTGAATATCTTCAGAGAACAGCCGGGTGGGATTTTACATACCGTGCTCGGATGGAATCCGTGACTGTGATTGCAGTTTCGGGATTGAACAAAAATTGCCGAGTCCGATAGGCATTCAGCGTAAACTTCACCGCCAACATAAGTCAGCCGAACTCCTAAAAAGCAATAAGAAAAGTGATAAAATAAAAACTACACATGTACAAGTAATAAAAATTATGATTATGAGACCATACATTATATGACAGTAAACTATGTCGTATAAAAAAATATATATATTATAAATAAACTAGAGAAGAAGGGGAAACTATTTTTTTGCATAGAATCACGGTCACATTTGGTTTCACGGACATATGCGCTGTTGTACATGATATTTCTTTTTATTTAAAACTTTATTTATACCGATTCGGAAATGCCACAAATTAAGACAACAAAGCCAATTTTTGACTGACCTACATCTTCTCTTGGAAATTATATTACATTTTTTACAAATACATTATGTGTCGCCTGATTACACACTACTGCCTGGCATATTTCCCCGATGTAAAACCAGTTAAAATTTACAGTGCATGAAATATTCGTAATCTGTAAACGTTTACAGCACTGCCATTTAGTAGGCAAGGAAGAATGTGATTCATCTTCCTGTTTGGAGCACACACGTTGTCTCCTTAAGCGTGAAGAATTTTTTTTTGTGGCACACATATTTTATTTTCCACTACTACCCCAAATATTTCATCATGTGTGTACCTATACACACACACACATACTTAATATCCATAAACCAGAAACTTGAAAAACATTTATGCATAATACATATGTAATAAAAATAATGTGAAATGGGATTATGTACCTTTGCCAATATGACGTCGTGTATTCTCAATTGTGGAATTTCGATTGACATTGGACAACTGGCCAAGGCAAAACCTATCCAAATTGTTGCTGGGATTCGTGAATCCATCCACTGTTATTAAATTATTGTGGCAATGGTAAACTTCTCCCACACGGCTATTCAACTCGTAGTAGGCAATGCTTGCCCAGTATTCTGGCTCCTACGGAATGAAAAAAAATTTATAAATTAAATGATAAAAACGTCGTTGTTTCATTTTGGCAAATTATAATGTTATATTTTTTCACAAATACTATTTGCAGTAGCATATAAATTTTTAAAAGCATACGGCGACGAAAATGAATATTAAATACTTAGACGAGAGAAGCTCAAGTAGACAGACAATTTTTTTTAAATGGTAAACTAGGTGTGCTAATTTCGTTCCTGCAAATGGAATAAGCGAGAGAGAGAAAAAACAGGCTTGAAAATATAGCCTGCAAGACAGGACAAAGCAAAGCAAGCATGTTCGATAATGATAATGACAATGAGTGAGTCATGCCCCTTTGATGTTTCGTATGAAAGAAAAAAAGGATTAAATGGCAAAGCATTATTGACTTCTATCAACTTGTTGAAGAGTGGCTGCAAATAACCCACACAAATAAAACGATAGGTTGTGGACACACATAACACAGGTTGTTGTTGTAGTAGTAGTGGCACGACGACGATGCTCTCGGAAGACATTTAAGCAAAAGGTGCACACATACAGAGACAGCCAAAGAACACAAAGCTAACCACAACAACAGGTGAACAAAACTGTAAAGAGTGTTGTTGATAGTGTGTAAGGTTATGGTGATGGTGTGGGTGAGTTTACATACATGGTTAAGGTGACATGGAAAAAATTAGCATAGTCCAGGGAAGATCATCATAATATAATCATTACATGGGCTGCCATAGTAGTAGTAAAGGCATAATAATCAGGTTTTCCCCTAACAATGAAACCACATTACTGCCTATCAATATCACCCAGTGAATAAGGTGACGGTGCCAAACAAGGATGGCCAACAATTAGAATTTTATTATTTCAAGCTGTGATAATATGATATGATGTGTCTAGTTTTTTTCATACTCACTGTCTTGTGGGGTGATTAAAGCTGTAAAATGCGGGGAGTTTGTAAACAAAGATGAAAATGTGCATTTCTCCTCAAATAAATACAATACACATACATGTTGCATCCCATGTGCACATCCTGCAATGTATTTATTTTTATTAATTTTTTAAATCTTTTGTTTTTTCTCTTTGTTTGCAGTTGCACTTGAATCTGAGGGAAAATAGAGTACACAGGCGTGTGCATGCAATTGTTTTAAAAGAATATTATGTACCTACTCACATGCAATATTTAGGTAGGTTAAAAGACGTAAGAAAGAAGAAGACAAGTTAATAAGTTCTTATGGTAGTGCTCTCTGAGAGTAAGTGTCAAGCAAGATCATCCGAGCCGAGTAGATGATGATGATGATGGTGATTGTAGTAGTGCTGGTAGTGGGCACTCTCTCTCTCTCTCTCTCTCTGTAAGTTCATTAAAAGAGTCCATGAACCTGGTGTATAGAATTCAGACACGCCATAAACAAGAACTCATGCAAGGTTCAGGCGTCAGGAGTCGTAAAAATTTTCCAGTTCACAGCTCAGAAGGAAAATCCCAAAACACACATGAGTACACATCCCAAATATAATATACGTGCATACATACATAAATACCTACTACAATACTCAACACACATTCTTAATTTAGGTAATACCACTTTTGTACGTGGAGTATAATATAATATAACGTAGTAATTTTTATTTTCATAATCGACATGCTTTGCATTCCGTCCATTTTCCCTTCACTTCACTTGCTATCTCTCTCTAATAAATATCATATTTACAAAAATAACTAAGCACAATAGTAAAAAACATATATGTAATAATAGCAACAATATGAGTGACTATTTTCGTTTTTTAACTTCAAAATTTCTTCAAAACAAGCGTTATCACAAAATATTATAATTTTATAGGTATACAAAAAATATTACATTTTTTGCGCTAGTGCAAATAAAAAAAATCGCTGCTAGATTCGCTGTTCGGAACAAGAGGTTGGTTTGGGATCACTACTGCCAACATACCTATATTCCATTTTTTCTCTTCTATATGGCAACGCAACAGTCAGTATCACCAACACAAGCAGAGAAATTGCGCGGTATTGCTTAACATGACGACGAAGGAGGCTGATGATGATGATGATGATGAAATGGCTAAGCTATTATTACGATTAAAAATAAAACTAGCTTCTTCTACTTTTCTCCTGTTTGAAGAAGAAGAAGCCAAATTGCCATTGCCACAAGTCTACCCCTCTCCTTCAAAAACATTCCATATGGATTTTGGTGCCACAAAACTATATAAAAACGCATTTTCTTCGGCTCTAGGTATTTTGATAACAGCGTAGCAAAAAAATGAATGCATATATTGTCGTGGCATATGTGCACACACAAAAACATATATGAACAATATTTTTTAATATCCCAACATGCAGCGGAAACAAGAGCACGCGGTGCTAATAACACCATACGATTCAAAGGAATAATATATTATTCATTTAAAAAAAACCAGCTGTATTAGTATTGGTGGCGCATGGCGTGTGTGTAAGGTTGGTTGCAGTATAATAAGATGTATCGTTCAAGATGATCTATGAAAAATAACAAAGATGCATCATCGCATCGTCTTTTAAACAAAGACTCTCTCTCTTTCCTTTTTTTTTAAATGTCGACGGAGCAGCAGTGCAAATTGCAATTGCGCTTTGTGACGAATTGTTTTAAGTTTATATGGTCATTATTCTCATAATAGCCTTATGCATAGTTAGTAATAATGATAACGACACCATGTTAATATCCATGTTATGGCTCCACTCAATTTTCAAAACACTTTAGGAACAGATTAGGTGGGAATGGAGGGGACAAGCAGTAGCAAAGACATTAATATATCAATGCATTATATATATATCATACACATTACATTCGACATATTAAAAGCACGAAAAATCACAGTGCCTAGAAAAATGGCCACGCTACCAACTAACTACTAGCAACCTTTTTTTACTCCTTGAAAAAAAATACATATATGCACACATACCTAAAGCAAGAAGTGCTTTAGGTATGCATGGCAAAACGGGAGAAGGTGGTTTCTTCCTTCTACGTAAAACGTTAAAAGCAACAACAAGTGCACTTTTTGATCTGTGATGTTCGTAATAATAACAATAATAGCATACACAAAATCATAACCGAGTAAAAATAATCCCCTCATGTTGCACACGTAAATAAGCCATTCACAAGTAATTCTCAACAAACCAATAAAAATCATATAAATATACCTATTTTGGTAGTATATGTTATATGTACGAGCAATATAGAAGTAATACTTTGAAGCATCTATAATATTTTTACTATGAAATATTTAGAGAGAGAGAGAAGCATGAGGTATGGGTGAAGGAGAAAGAGGGAGAGAGAGCTTTTTCTAACATGACTTATTCTTCAATTTAATTTTTTATGTATTTTTTTTTGTATTTTTCTTTATATATATTTTTTAAAGACCCTTACATTATGGCTTAGATGGCCTTCTTGGTATGTTTTGTCGAAAATGTTACGAGTGACCCACCCCATACACTTAACGTTTAGGTTATTGTGATGATGATGATGATGATGAGAGGACGTTGAGAATGGTGGTGGTTGAAGATGGTGTTGTGTTTTGTGTTGTTGAGCATTTTTAGAAGAAACCTTTTTAGTAGAGAGAGGTTTTCATTATTAAAAGCAGGAGAGTGAGTACCTTTACTAACCTTCTCATCCTCATCACTAGCACTCGCTCTGGTATAAAAAGAAGCTGCAGCAGAAGCAGCGAAAGAAGAGAAGAAAAACCCTATATAAATATATGCATACATACTTTCTGGCGCCAGAGAGTTATGTGTACTCGTTCTTCTTCTTGCTCATCATCAACACTATATAGCAGCAGAAGCATCAGCTTCAGTTTCTTTTTTTTCTTCCTAAAAACACAAGTGGAGAAATAATAAAAATGCTGGTGCTGCTGCTGCTGCTAGTGACGACGAAGATGATGATCATGATGATGATAATAATGATGATTCAAAGAAAAAAAATCTGAGGGATGATGATCAATCAGATGGTGTATAATATGAACTGCCGTAGTATTACAACTACTTTTTTTTTTAAACCATCTCATATTAGATAACATTGTTATTACTTTTTGCTACCATAAACCTTCGTCATATAATGTATAAGCAATGCCTCATCAGCAGCAGTATCAGTACTACAGCCATTAAGAGTATTAAGAACTGCCATTTATCTATATCAATATTTCGTATAGCTGAAGCTAGTAGTAGCTTCATAACATGTCCTCATGTATATATATATTGTGTACAGTACTACGGCAGATTTGACCAAATTCAAATAAATAAGTAATGTTATGCTTTATGTTATAAAAAAATCTATAAATGCTTTATACATCCTTCCATACCATCACAACTGCCATCATCATCGTAATAAGTTTTTAATATTGTAATCTGACTTGACTGTGCTGGCTATAGGGTAATACTACGCAATAGCAATTTCCTTTAAGTTCAATCCACCTCTCTATTACTTGCCTAGTCATTATAACTTCATAATGAAGTCCCTGTTTTTTCCCCTTCTCCCTCAAAAACTTTTTATTCTTTATACTTCACACAAAAACGTTGTTTCTTTGATTCCCTTCATCATCATCCCAACTTTTAGCTTACTAGGCGCACTTGTTGGTCTCGCATAATATAAATAATACCATCATAATATATAAAAGGGTGAAGGGATCTCTCTCTCTGATTTGATCTCTTGACTGGATCTCTTGCTTGAAAATTATACCATGAATGCATGGAAAATCCACAGAGGTATATTATATGCACTAAGAACTGGCAAATGTGTATATACCTACCTACTTATATGTGCACATCACTTACAAGATTCCTAACTTGTCGTATTGGATTACAATCTACTCATATATATATGAATGGTTTGATTGCTGACTCAAGTAGACGTCGACGTCTGTTCATCCTTTTGTGCTTCTCCCACTTATTTCCTCTCTCTCTCTCTTTCTTTAAAAAAGTAAAACCAATAATAAATCCAAGTGTGTCCGCATGTCCACCAACCACAAATGGGTATAAAACGTATACTGTACATTTATTCAAACTTACCAAATATAATAATACCAGTTCCCACCACTTGTATATGACTTAATGAGCACTTACATCACCACACAATGTAATACAACGTGTGTAGTAATCATAATAAATATAATTTTTTAAATCTGCTTTTAGCTAGCGAAAGAGAGCTGCCTTAGTTCTCTTTTATTTTTCTCTTTTGACTTCCTTTTTTTAGTCAATCACTTTTAACGGATTTTTTCTCTTGTTCTTTTTGGCCTGTGTAAGCGATAGATCATCACTTGCTATCAGACAAGGAACATCATGAATAAATATCATATGAAAGTGAAAAAAGTATTTTAAAAATTTGATCTTTTTATAGCAAGTAGCAGCAATACAGCTAGTGATAATCAGAAATGCTATAATAATCTGTGTAAAATCCGTTTTTCTATCAGTCACCCAGTTTCCTGTGTGGAATCTTACAGAATGCATAATAAGTGAGTACAGAAGAGAAGGAGCAAAAAGCTTTTATCCTGCTTTTCATGCTTGAAGGGGGAAAAAGGAGAGAGAGAACTAACGAACCATCATCATCGTCATTAGTAATAACAATAATAGTAATAATAAGTATCAAGATGGAGTAAAGTAAAGCATGGCATTTAACGTTGATACTATCCAGAAGACGAGAGAAAAATTCAGCTATATAGTGCATCACAGCTCTGCTGCTGGTAAAGAGGTGATAGGAAGGATGGGATGGGATATGGATGGTGTGGTAAAATAAAATGGCATTGGCATTTACCTTCTTGATTGATGACGAGCGACGACGACGACGGCTATGGGGTCGTGTCGGCAAGAAAAGGATACATTTGCGTTGTAGCAGTAAATGGATATCAATATCAATGTAAGTCATCATAAAAAAATTGAGTATATAGGTATGCACTTTCTTCCTCCAACCAAATTGCAGCCTTTTTTTTCAAGCCGAGTCACTTATAGCAGCAACCTCTTCATAATAATATTTTTTCCCTTTATGTAGTACAAGTACATGTGTGATTTTTTATTACTTTTTTTCCCCTTTGACAAAAAAAAATCAACGAGAGCAACAACAGATGAAATTCAAATTACACCTGCTGTCTTACTGCTGGTGCGACAATATATGATTATCAATGATCTATGTGCACACATTTAATTAACCTGTAATAAAAGCAATCATGTTAGATCAATTTTCCAAAATACAATGATGGATCGATTAAGTATATTATGGATTATGGATACGCACGCATACAAGTTCTCTATATGAAAGAAAAAGCGTTGCTCTACAATATTGAATGTTATGCGTATTAAGTTCACTTAATTTCAATACATAAAATGTAATGTTAAAATGTAGTATTGTAAAAATTGTAATCTATCGTCTTTGTTATGACTTATGACTTTTGAAGGAGCCCGTACATATATGCATATATGTATGTGTATATGCTGGCTGCCCAAAAACTCCAAGCGATTACATTATTCATGGTAAATTACATACATGGCTACATTAGAAATAATTATGATGTGCGAAACACTGCAATGGTCTCTGGTTTCTTTGTCAAGTTTTTGAAGTCACGACTTTTGGCTTTATATTCGCACACATCGTATAGCGTTATTTAGGAATTAATCTAAGTTGGAATAATATGATGTATGGTTTCTTGTTCCTTCACCACACTCGCTCTTTTGCTCGGTTCACTTTTCATATTATTTTTGCCATGACAGTTATTAAGTTTGTAAAGGGTATGTCAAAAGCCAAATGGATAAATGTTAAAAGTAAAAATGATGATGATGATACACAACACACACATAGGCTCAACTACCCACACACACACACACATCCAAGCAATAACAACAGCGACTCAGTCAGTGCTGAAATCCGAGAATTTAAGATTCCTTGTAAACGTGCACCTGGGAGTAAAAGTCTGACGTAATGCTGTGTTATGCAGAGACACTGATTACTGGCTATATAACAGACTATATTATGTACGTATCTATGTACATACTTCATACCTAAATACTGTTAAAAGTATATATAGTGTTTTTTCCAGACCGTAACTGCTAATACACATATTATGGAGATTTTATGCATACATTACATCATGTAGCCTTGGTTGAGATTTGCAATTAACCAAGTAGTGTGTGGAACTGGTGCGTGTGTTTTTGTGACGTTGAGAGTTGAAGGAGTGAGTCCTATTTCATATCAAAATGCTCTAAAATGATATCCTAAATGTGAAGCAAACGAAGCAGAGGGCAT
This sequence comes from Zhuqinia jingwanae, assembly GCA_027744095.1. Lineage (NCBI taxonomy): Eukaryota > Metazoa > Arthropoda > Collembola > Entomobryomorpha > Paronellidae > Zhuqinia > Zhuqinia jingwanae. Next base: position 4,135 of record JAHZNC010006629.1, on the reverse strand, counting down.
GGTATTGTGGATATCATATTTATTAGCATTTATATAACAGCAGCAGCTTACAAAAAGGGGGAACGTCCATTATATCCCCTGCCTTGGAATTAAGAAGAAGATAAATATATATATATATATGACTGTTACTAATTAACTACAAACATGGTGAAGCAACTTTAGCAAAAAAAATTAATATATTTTATCAGTCTGTCAGGTCATAGAGTCTGTTATTTCTTCACTCTCTTGAAGTCCAATTTCCTCGTGTGCATTTAAGATTATTCTCCCCCTCTCTCTCTCTCTCTTCTATTCTGGCTTGAACGATGTATATTATTTGCACATTGCACAAATGAATTAGTAAAAAAAAATTCTTGCTGGTACACAAGAAGCGAAGAATTATCGTTATATACGATTTTACAACTTTTAATTAGTGTTATTATTACTTGCTTACAACGTTAACGCAGTTAAAATGCAAAAGAAAAAATAATAATAATTACTACACGACGACGACGACGACGCGACGACGATAATATGCAATGCAATGCATGCTGCTTTGCTAGTCACAAGGCAGGACCAGTTAGTTACATACATACACAAAGAGCAAGTGTTTGCCAAAGCGGAGCATTGAATGTCGAATTGGTGGTGTAGGGTATATAACAACAGCAAAAGGAGTTTTGGAGTATCGAGAGAAGGTGTACCTATAGATGACTTTTAATAAACGAGAATCACGTTAGTCATCAAATTCGTAGAAGTTGCCATGTTGTTTTCCTTTCTGTTAATACACGGTCAAGTAACTCATAATAGCCTGACATGCAATGAACAGCATCCATAATTAAAGTCAGCCTTCAGGAATTATTATGACTGGTGGTGGTTTTTTTTCTTCGTTTTTTTACTTGATGCCTGCCTCTTTTTATATTAACTTGACTTTCCGTATATAATATCCATTTATGTGAACTCTAGAGCTTGCTATTTTTTTCTTGTTCAAAAAAATGCACACTATAAAAATTATTGTATAAAGAAATATGAAAAGTGACTGGCAAGAGAGATGTAAAAATAAATCTGTATACTATATAAGCTTTTAGCAGTTCAAAAGAATAAAAATGTGTGTGTTTTTTTTGTATAATAGCATGATGTCCGTTATGGATTTGCCTACAACTCGTAAATTTGAAAAGACCTGCCTTACTAAAACCATGAGTTGGCCAGCAAGCAGCAGCAGCCTCTTATCAGCAATTTTTATTTTTATTTTTTTAATATTAAATATGTACTTTTAAATGACTCACATGAATCTCTTCTCGGATTTCTGATAGCTTCGTGATTCTGACTATTGCAACACCTTATCGGTGAGAGAGGCGAGGGATTTTTGTGAGTCAGTTTATTTTTTTAATACATTTTACTAAATATTCAAGATTTGAGATATAAAAGTAATGCGGAATATTATTGCAAATTCGCAAGAAATACGAGGAAAAGTTGAAAAGCTTTCATCTGAGCGGAAATAGACAGCATTTTTATCGCATAATAATAGCAGGATATTGCAAACAACGGCATGCATGCACACGTGCACTCCGCAGTACATTTACATAACATAACATTATATAGTATATAGAGAAAAGCACACAGGAAATGATATGCATTGAAAGTCAACAAAGAATGAGATAAAAATCTGTACCTGGAATGGAACTGCTGACACTTCAGGAGGAATTGTGTCCATGCTATTCTCACCCAGATTGGCCTGACCATCTTCTGAGGGACTGTAGGCTGGTGGAGGGCTTTCAGTCATGGACGTATTTGTGTAAGGACTCTGCGGTTGTGAGCTACCCGGGCTTGGAATACAAATGGGCGGTGAGTTAGGTCCGTTATTATTGGAAGCGGTACTGAAAATGATAACCCCCAAAAAAAATTGATGTATGAACATTTAAACTGAATAATTTATATTTAAAAAAACATTTCTGACATCTTTTGGGTGCATTTATGTATATGAATGAACAATGAGTTGCACATGTCAGTATGTTACCAGTAAACACACATAGATATTTGCATAAATATACATCTAAGATAACACGAGTAAGAAAAAAACTGCCTTTCCATCTCATTTCGCCGTCCTTGTTGTGCAATGCTTCATTAGGTATCTTTATTTATCCTGTTTTCTCTTACCTGAAGCCGCCCATCAAGACTCCTCGGAATGGTGACGCATTTACTTGCGGCTCCAGGACAACTAAGGGCCCGCTCCAAATCCTCCACTGCACCCTTCTGCTTTTTCAACTTTTTCACAAGGGAGTCGACTGCCTTCTCTGCCCATTTCTCCTCCTCATCTCCCTGTTTCCAACCCAACAACTTTTTCACTGCAGGACTCGTGAAAGAAAACAAACTGTTTAAACTGGACATTTTCACTTTGGTCACTTCTCACTAATTCAGTTCCTTTTACTTCACAATCAGACTCTTACTAATTATTACTGATATTTCTCTTCTTAAAACTAATTAACTATATTACTTAACTTAGTATCAATTAACAGTTTGTTTTAGCAGTCCTTCAGTTCCTTCACTGAAAAATTGATGTGATGATGTTTTCTGCAGTAATTTATTATTATTATTATTATCATGTATATTGTTGTAGCACAGACAGAGAATGATGTAAAAAAAAACAAGTAGTATTTTATTGAATGAGCGTATAAAAAAGAAGTAACAAAGTGTGATAATTTATAAATATTACACTAGCTGCATTTATTTATATATATTTTTTTGATATATTCCTTTTTCAAAGCAGCAGAATAAGTTGCAGAAATTTTGTGATGGTGGTGGTTGTATAGTAGTAGTAGTAGTAGTAGTAGTAGTAGTTGAGGCTCAGTTTTTAATGTTTTAGTAAGAGTTCACTATAGCTCTCTTGTTCTCTCTCGGCTCTCTCTCTAGCTGGCTGCCTTCATAGCCATTGCCCCAACCAAAGTGTTCACTCGCATATCTTTTTTCTTCTCTTTTGCCTCTTTCGTTCTCAACTTCTCCCTCCTCTCTCAATCCTCAGAGCTAACTTTTCTGCTCCTGCTGCTGTCTACTACTTCTCTGCGCTTTCCGTGGACATCCTCCAATAATTCCACATACAACTACAAAACGCAATGCAAGTAGCATGGAATGAGAAGAAAAAAAAAGTATGTACATATATCTCTCTCTCACACACACACACACACACACACACACAAACACATTTTGTTATACGATGTATGACCTTTTAAAATATCTGCTGCTTTTTTAAATGTACATATATATTATACCTTGCTATCTACGATCGTCTACATATCTCCATTGTATATGGTGTTCCCTATATACAAAAATATTAACTATATGACTAAGAATAATATAACAATACTCTGGTATAAAAAGTAAAAGAGCATCATCATACATCATATCATACTCTGGGGTTTTTTCCTGCTTTTGCTGCTGCTGCTGGTCGCTTTCTGGATTATTGTGAAGCATTCTTAGGTATGGGTGTTTTTATCCGCATATGTGTTACTTGTTTCACATGTAATAATATACTACTACTCATGTGTGCATCATCCTATCCTATTTTGTCAGCAATATCTAATATATATATATGTATTTATTTATATACAGAAACGGTAGGTAGGTAGACACGGTTGCATTTGCCAGAGGTAAAGTGCAATAGAAGTGAATTCACTTCACACTAAGTTTAACTTACATTTCCTCGTCGCAAACACACAAACCCAAACAACACAACGACGATGACGACGGGAATCACTTTGTGTTAGACAATTGTGTAAAAAAAGAACTTTTTCGCCATGGTGTGAGTAGCAGAGAGGATTCCATAATATAATACAATCACAGAGAATGCAATGTGTAACAACGTCGTCGCACCGACCACCACCACCGTATACTGCATTGCATACCACACTGCCACCTAAAGGCATATTATGCTTTTCTTGTTTTGATATTGAATCAAGTACATGGTATGGTAATAGATTTTTTTATACCAAATAGTACACAAAGAGTACGACGAAAGGACTAATAAAGCAGTTTGGCTGAACTTGCACACTTGCCTCTATGCTCAATTCCTAGTAAAAAACTTTTTTTTTTAAATCCCATAATGTACTGTAAAACCAGTATTCTTAGCGAGCTCTGTAGTATTTATAACCATCATGAGGTCCGCCTC
>JAHZNC010006628.1:0-28060 GCA_027744095.1 Zhuqinia jingwanae | reverse complement strand
AGAATAAGAAATGAATGATGATTGAATAACGAGTGATTGCATGAATGATGCTGATGCTCGTATATTACATCTTACTGCAAGGTTTACGTATATATGAGTGTGTACTACTACTATAAATGCCACCTAAACCTAAAATACACATTATATTTCTTAGAGCTTAGTGGCATCTGGTAGTTCAATGGTGCAGATACTCCAAGGAAACCTTTTTCCTCGGTCTGTCCCGCTAGTATGGGGTATAATGCTTTTCTGTAAAATGTAGAGCTGCAGCAGGGTTGAATGATATAGGCGCACTCTCAGCAAGATTTTGTGCTACCACGCACAGTATAATATATTATGTTATGATTGTGCAGCTCTAGCTTTTTGTCACAATAACAACGAGATACCCATACCGACATTGATGATATTATGATAATACCCAAATACCTTACGTACATCTTTAATGGTTAAGCCTTTGCTGCTGCTACCGCAAATTTTTTTTAAATGTGGCTAATAATGATAACCTCTGATTATTTATCCAAGTCGTAGGGGCAGAACTAGGGATGTAGCTAAGAATTAACTTAGCCAACTATCTAGTTGAATGCTCTAAGTTAAGTGTAGAAGTTAAGCGTAAAAAAAGTACTGCAAGATCTTACTGAATTGTCATTGTCTGTTTGTTTACCATCCAGCGGTGTATTATAGTGTAACTACCAACTAGGTTGTTTGTTGTGGAAATGGAAATGCACTTTTAAATTCAAATACCGGAACATGTTTTTTTTCTCGATTTAATGTCGGTTCATTTGAAGTGTTTTTGTTGGCGTGCAGTTGAAGTGTAGCATTATATACATAAGTTGAATTTGTTCAGAAAAATATTGGACTACTAATTAACTACAAAAAAGTTCGCAATCCATACACAACACGACGAGGCAGCGTTTTTTTTTTGCATTTGATGGAATAGTAAAACAAGCCCACCGCTTGGCGCAGACAGCACGTCATCGCTTCGCTAATGAAGGTATGATAATTGTTCATTCCTCACAAATTGTGACAAGAATGTAAGGAATGTCGTCAGTTATGTCATGACGAAATGAATGCAATTTGCCAATTTTAAAGACGGACCTTAACGGGATATACACAAACATAATATGTACCAATAAGCTTCATGGAGATCGGAATACAAAATAAATAATTATTTGTGAACTGTTTTGCATTTTAAAGTGCTTAAAAAAATTGGCTGTGGTGGTGAATTTAATTTGCATTGTGCTGTCAAAAAGTTTAAGGATGACATTATGCGTGACATTATTAAATTTCTTAAAATTATTTTGAACAAAGAGAGAAAAGAGATTGCATAAATATCAACAATTGTAATTAAGAATTAAATGACTGAAAACGCAGCGGATCTTGGGGGACCACCTCCTGGAGGTCCTGGTGGTCCGGGAGGAGCAGGTGGTGGAAGCTTTGAAGATTTTTATCCACAGCACGATAATTTTGGAGGGGATTTTGGAAGCAATGATAATTCTGGAGGAGCAGCGGGAAATGGTGGTGGTTTAGGCCCTTGGAGAGGAAATAGAGGCGGCGGAGGTGGAGGTTGGAGGTAAGTTTTTCGATGAAATTAACAACATGTAGTTTCAGGAAATAATATTTGCAAAGACATGATCAGTTTGATTTGATTACAGGGGACGAGGTGGAGGTCGCGGTGGTCCATTTGATAATGGATTTGGTCATAGGGGAATGCAGCCTCCCCGATTTCGGGGTGGGAGGGGTGGTGGTTTCATGGGACCCGGTATGAGAGGAGGCCCCGGTGGTTCTAGAGGACCACCTGGCTACATGGGTAATAGAGGGGGCGGAAAATTTCGCCAACAGGGCCCTCATGGGGATAGTTGGGGCAACAATGGGCCACCACATGGCAACATGGTAAAAAAATTTAAATCGCGTAATACTTTTACCAAACTTTTAGTTGAAAGTATTTGGTTTGTATGTTTTTGATGATGTTTTAGGGGGCGGGAATGGGCCCAGGATGTCCTGACGGTGGAAACATGGGCAACGAGGAAAATGTGTGGGCGGAAGCTAAAACAGGAGAAGGAAAATCATACTTTTATCACACAGAATCCAGAGAAACAACATGGGAGCGACCGGAAGGTCCTGGAGTAAGGATAATTCGTCACGAAGAGGTAAAAAGTGTACACTATTTGCGTAATTTAATAGCGTAATTTAATGTACAACAGGAAAATAATTAAAGTGTAAGAAATATAACACCTACCGAGACCTTTCGATTATGTGTCCTTGTTGTAGTTCGCAAGCATTGTCTGTGAGTGGAGGGCTTACCATAAGGTTTAAAATTATGTAGAAATGTGTATCTGTTCAATGGTGAATAGGAGCCTGGAACATCCGAACAGACGATAAGAGCGTTAAACTATTCTGCTTCGCGAATAGTTGGTTACAATGTTACATAATGAAATTACTGATTGGGTAGTTGCTGAGGAATGTTTAGTTAAAAGGTTTGAATTCAATTGAATTGGGGGAAACAATTTCGGATAGAAAAAATGTTTAAAGTGAGATTTTTCTAATGACTTATTACAAGTCACAAGGTCTATAAATTAAAAATCGCAACGGTTTCTTAGTTATCGTGAACAAGGTTTACGGTAGTAATTCAATCCACTAGTGCACTAATATTATATAATATATAATAACACTAGTTAGTATCAAATTACCAATTTGTTCCCAGCCGCAGCCTCTCCAAGCATGTCCAATATTTTGGAAATCCAGCCCTCCCCTACTAATTCACAATTCATTCCATTCCGTATCCCAGCGTTGGTCTTCTGAACATGACCAATAAGTCTGGGTAAAATAACTGCTATAAAGAGTCTGCACTTTGGTCTTGGTAAAAGAAATGACCAAGGTGAAGTGGCAGCTTTGGTCATTTGACTACGACCAGAATTCGTTCCAATGATAAAAATGGAGATAATATATTTATACCAGATTCAAAATGTCTCCCTTTTTACGAGCATCAAAGAATGCTAGTTATAAAATTCCCTTTGTTAATCCTATGTAGCTTTATTTATATATATATGTATTTATGTATTCGTTAACGATTTTGCAATGTACGTAAGTACCAAATCAGATAATAATTTTTGCATCCTCAAAATGACTCAAAAATTAATATCTCAGAAATACAAAATACGAGTGATTGAATGAATGATGCTCGTATATTACATCTTTACTAGAAAGTTTATAGTATTATAAATAAGACCAAAATGGAAATTTTAGATCAGTATACCAAATCTTTGGTATGCTGATTAAAAAAGATGTGTGTTCTAAACAGCGAATATTATTGGTTTCCCTTCGCTTCTTCGGTACAAAGTTCAAATTGCTGTTTATATGTAATTTTGTATGTTTACTGATTCTGACGTTATTTGTAGTGTCTGCAATAAGGTCGAATAACCAGCTGTTATAACAGATTTAACTAACTTTTAACTACAAAAAGGTATCTTTTGGCAGTGTCGTAAACGAATTGAATTAGGACATATGGCGTCGTCCATTTAAAACATTTGAGTTTTTTCGTGTTTTTTACCCCCTCCCCCCTCCAGTTTGAGATTTTAACATATATGGTACATAATTCTAGTAATGTACCCTAAAGGGAACCCTGATGCACGCAAGTTTCTGTTCAGCTTGACGTCATAATGAAAGCTTGTATTTACATAGAAATATATTGATGAGGTTTTAAGCTTTGACACTACATCTAGTACTTTTGATCAATTTCCAAAATTTATTCAAACTTTGGTGGATTTATAACTATTGAGTATTGAATTGAATAATTGAGTACACTTCGGTTGAAGTAAGGCAAGGGTACTATTTCGAATTCTAACTCCTCACATACACTTCAATAACATTTCATAACAAAATATATATTTTTGTGTAACATAAAGCTACATACAATATAATAATAGTAAAATGTTTATAAGAATAGGCTATTCTGAATAGTGTGATTGAAACTGCTCCTCTGCCGAATAACATCAATCGAGAAGTAAAAATGCTTATCTTAGTGTACAAATTTATGCATATATATTTAGCAGCTAAATTTGATATGTAGTTATCTTACCCGATTTCAGTCTACACTTCTCATAATCGATAGAGGTACTGACATTAAAAACGTTTACGAGATAAAATCAAACGTGTCAAAGTGATAAGTGATTTGCTTGATTTGATTTAACTTTATTTGACGGAAGTCCCCGCCCGTAACGTTGCTATTACAGCGAGTTTTCCACATGACAATTACTATTACAGCGAGTTAAAACACTTGACGATTTAGACTAATCAGGTGTTAACATCCGGATCATGACCTATACAAAAGTCACTGTTATGCATTCCAGATCGTTAACAACATTATTATTTACTACAATTGACAAAAATTGTTGTGAGTTGTGGCCAAAAACGTCTAACCGTTAGCATTGCAACGAGAATAGCGTGCACAATAATTTTTTAAAAAGCGATAATAACTTCTTAAATGCTGATTATTGTGTGATAATTAGATAATTAGTGGGGCATTAAAATCGAGTAAAAAGTTAGAAAACTACGTTAATCAACTATTATTATAGAAAAGAAAACTATGTAGCGTAAAGTAAAATACAATGAACGTTCGAACGTTGTAAACCTCCGCTGCCTTCACTCAATGACATTCTTGTTATCTATCATGTCTTTGTTTGCAAACTATGCAAACTCAACAACGATGCTCCACGTTATGGTTACATTGAATATTATATTGAGTTGAGTCTAAATTTTTCGGTGTGGTGTTTTTTTACGCTGCTTGATATCTCTAGTCTGGGTGGTGTTACATACAATAAATCGAGTTTTACTCGAACGTAGTACGTAGTACGTACTACGTTCGAGTAAAACTGTTCAATTATTAAGTTACCAAAGTATAGCTGTAGCCACTTTATAAAATGCTCCGTTTCGTACGTACATATTCGTAACTTTTTAACGATTTGGCAGACTCCAAACATTTTTGACTACAAATTTACGCTAGTTTGTAAAGCGTATATAGGGGTAATGTGATACGGTAATTTTGTACATGATGTTTGTTATTACTAATTAGTCTCATAATGAACATACATTCATTTAATTTGTATACAATTTAACATTTTCGTCACTGCTTTCCTTCATCTGTACCCCATTGTAACGGTTTATTTAATTTACATTCCCAGGTTGGTAGCGTACCTGCGAAGTCATCATCCGGTCCTGCAGGTCCTCATCTCTCATCTGATCCGTTTCAAAATGGATCTGGTGCTGGTCAAGGTGGAAATATGAACACAGGCCCAGCAGGTGGTCCTGGCAGACCACCCAATTCACTACAACAAGACGGCCCTCCTCATGGTAATGCTGGTCCCCCAGAATTCGGAAACCAAGGAATTCCCCCGACTGGACCTCCTTCTCATGGCCCTTTTGGCCAGCAACAGATTCCTCCTGGTGGTCCACCACAATTTCAACAACCTCCGCCCAATACAATGCAAGGGCCTCCTGTGCCAAACCAAGGTAAAGAATATTGCAATCATAACAGATACATAAGCACATATATGTTGTATATATACGTACATCCTAGTGTTTGAAGAGACTTCTTTTGACCTCTCAGCATTATAAATCGGGTGTATATCCGATTTTTTTGCTTGTTGTGGACTTTGTTGCACATTTGAGTGGCAAGTTTCAAGCGTTAATTCTTAATTCCAATAAATAAGCAAATTACCCCAGGAGGATGGGGTAGTAATGAAACCATATTGTTTGGTTTAAATAATCACTAATAAGTGATAAATACGTCCTTGGAAGTATGGAAATTGGTCACGCACATACTTGTTTTAGTATTTTTATACACTTTATGATTATTTCGCCGTCCTCGTTCAATCTTTATAGTATATCCAATAGTTGGTACAGGTATGGTGCGAAAAAACTTAAATTGTAACCAACGTCGCCTTAAACCTTAGTTGACTCTTACTTCTCTTATTCATTATTCTACTTCAAACGAATACCACCATAAATATGCAATATTATTATTCCAACAACTATATCAACATTTGTTCGACATGATGAGGGTATGACAAGAAAGTAAGATGTGTTTTGCTTTATATAGGCACTGAGGGAAATAGAATGCCAATTATCCCAAATGGTCCCCCACCAATGCGCCCCAATATGCCTCCATTTGGTATGCCACCTCAATTCCGACCTGGTGGATTTCCAATTCCCAATGATCCCATTGCCACAACTGTACCCGCTGGCGACGATAAAACTCCTCTAGACGCCTTGATGCTTCCTCCCAAAGTTCCCCAACTTCCTCCTCCTGGCGCTGGCGCACCGCATCACCACCATCCTCCTGGTTTCCCTGCGTTTGCCCCTCCAATGGGTGCTCCACCCCCATTCGTAATGCAACCACCACCAGTATTCCCTCCACAAGCTCTTCCTTTTGCTCATCAACCTTGGGGCCCATTAGGTGCCAATGTTCCAGCACCAACAGGGGTACCGCCTCCACTATTTAACGTTGAACCTGCTATGGCCGCAGCTGGCATGGATCCGAAAGTAATCGCCAAGGCTTATGAATGGAGTGAGCACATTTCCCCTGACGGCAAAACTTACTATTATAACGCAAAAACTAATGCGTCTGTTTGGGAAAAGCCACCTGCTCTGTTGGAGTTTGAAGAAATGCAAAAGACTGCTCAAAATAGAGTGAATGCTTCCAAAGATCAGGGGGCTGAGAAATTGGAAGGTGGTGCTTTAGACACACAAAAGTCCAAGGAAGCAAAAAAGGTAATTTTAACATATTTCCCATACATATTATATGCATATATGTATATACCATGATGACAATAACTCCCTTACATTTTAAAATTATAATTGTGTAGCAGGCCGATGCCAAAAAGGCAGCCGGAGAGAAATGCCGCCCTATTTCCTCCACTCCAGTTGCTGGAACACCTTGGTGTGTGGTGTGGACCGGAGACAAGCGTGTCTTCTTTTTTAATCCCAGTACAAAGCAGTCAGTATGGGATCGTCCAAAGGACCTCGTAGGTCGTGTTGATGTAGATGAATTAGTCAGAAATTGTCCTGATAAAGTGGAAGGAGCAAAAGTGAAAAAAGTGGAAGCCACAAGCACAACTAGTCCTCAGCAGGTTGAACAAACCGAAAAGGCTCCGGGCACTGGTACAACTGAAATTTCACTAAAGGTGGAACAGCAGATGAAAGATGGGAAAGTGGTGGTTGGAGGGTCTGGTGAGAAAAGGGAATTTGGAGATAGCAATATAGATGCGGGTGACCCTCCATCTAAAAAGCAGAAAACTTCTGAGGAACTAGAAGATGATTCGGATAACAAGTCCGTCATTGAAGAGGAAATTGATTCTGAAATTCTCTCTGAGAAAAAGGATGATGAATCTACTTCTAAAGGCAAAATCGAAGCGAAAGATTCCCTCCGAGAAGTCAATGCTTCGGAAGCGGAAGCCCGAGCAGCCAAAGAACGAGCCACACATCCGCTCGAGGTAAGACTGAAACAATTTCGGGAAATGCTGATAGAGAAACAAGTGTCCGCTTTTTCAACGTGGGAGAAGGAACTCCACAAAATTGTTTTTGATTCCCGATACCTGCTACTCACCTCTAAAGAAAGGAAAGCAGCCTTTGATAATTATGTCAAAGAGCGGGCAGAAGAGGAAAGGAAAGAGAAGAAGACGAGAATGAAGCAAGTGAAAGAGCAATTCATGAAGTTTCTGGACGAAGTGCAAACTCAGCATTATCCCAGGCTTTCATATAACGAATTTATTCAGAAGTATGGGAGGGATGAGAGATTCAAGGCAATGGAGAAAAGCAGAGATAGAGAAACTTATTTCAGTGAACATGCGTCAGAAATGAAAAAAAGGGAAAAGGAGGAAAGACTGCAGAGCAAAGAGAAGGTAAATATGTTTCCACGATTTGCGGAATTTTTCTAATTATTGATTGATTGATAGAGTTAATTATTCATTGATTGATAGAGTTAATTATTGATTGATTGATAGAGTTAATTATTGATTGATTGATTTAATTGTTAATTGATTGATTTAATTATTGATTGATTGATTGATTTAATATTTAATTATTGATTGCTCGTTATTTATTTATTGTTTGCTAAACTTATTTTTATTATTATTTACAGCATAGAGATGTGTTCCTTGAACATCTTAAAGATAAAATATTTGACTACCATTTGAAATGGCCGGACGTCCGGAAGAGATTTGAGCACGACAGTCGATTCTGTGTGCTGGATTCCGACGAAAAAGAAGATCTTTTCCGAATTCATCAAAAAAAGCTAAAGGCTGAAGCCAAAGCGAGGAAAAAGCGGAAGAAGGCGAAAAATAAAGAAAAGGCAAAACGGCTGAAGGAAAAATCTGCTTCTCACAATCAGAGGGGAAGTACTGGTGTAGGAGGAGGAGATGAGGAGATCTCAGACGACACCTATTCTGAAACAGGAGCTGGTGGCACTAGAACGAAAACTGGTGTAAAATCAGATGCAGAAGATAGCAAATCCGCAGAAGAAGAAAAAATGGAAGACATTTCGGAAGAGGAAGAAGGCTGCATCACTGATGACTCTGAGGATGACACCCGTGAAGAAAGGGAACGGAAAGAGAGGGAGGCTGCAAGCATGAGAGAAAGAGAAAAAGAGGTGCAAAAGGCATTGGCTGGTCATCTAAGAGACCGGGAAAAGGAACGGGAGCATTATAGGCATGAGGAGGCGGTGCAAGAATTTCAGAGCCTGCTTACGGATCTCGTCCGGACTTCGGATATTACTTGGAAGGAAGTAAAAAAAGCTGCGAAGAGGGATAGAAGATGGGGGTCTGTGTCGATATTGCCGAAGGAGGAGATGGAAGATTTGTTTTTGCAACATTGTGAGCACATTTCAAAGAAAAAGAAACAACGGTTCCGGTAAATAAATTAGTAAATTTTCTGCTTCTAAAAATATATAATATGGTTACGATTAGTGACTCATTCTGAGCACTTTTTTAATTTTAGAGAACTTCTTGAAGAGGCTGGTGTAAGGCTAAATTCTACGTGGAAAGACATGAAGAAAAAGATTAAGGATGATCCCAGATATGTCAAATTCTCTTCTTCTGAACGGGTATGTTCCTTTGAATTTGTATGCATACATATATTAAAGTAGATGCTTTGCTTAGAGCAAAGCATCTACTTTAATATATGGTATGCATAGATTAAAATTTTATGAGCAATTATTTGTAGTTAAAACAAATATTTTGTTGCTAAAAATTGATAGAAATGTGAACGTGAATTCGAAATTTACCTTAAGGATAAAAGCTCTTCCATGAAAACTGATTTTCGGGAACTTTTAAAGGTACAAAAACAACACTCACAAAAGAAATTATTGTATACGATATCCGAACATTAAGTGATTATTTGAGTGAAATTTTTTTTTGCATTCAGGAAACGAAAACATTAACCTACCGTACCAAACAACAAATCCGTGAGAATCCTCACATGATGAAGGACATTGAGGCGCTACTAGGTAAAGATAAACGCTATCTTATTATGGACACTATGCCGGATGAAAGGCATAGGTTGTTGGTAGAGTATCTAGATGATTTAGAAAAGAAGGGTGTACCTCCACCCCCAACAGCTTCGGAACCCTCACGCAGGATGAAGGTCTAAGCTGAACTGAGAAAGTCTTTGTTTATTTTTATTTTTTACATTTACCAACCAACAAAGCTTTTCTGTACAGAGTACAGACTATAACTTATAAATATTATTGTCAATTGTTATCATCATCATCATGCCGATTTCGAGTCCGGGTAAATTTTAAGGTAACTGGAAACGTGAAATATAAGAGCTTAGAGAAGCGAATAAATGGGTGGTGCGGATGGAGAGCGTTCCAGCTAATTTAATTTATTTACCTTATGTACACTTTTAGAATTAAAATATATATTTTTTCTCATTTACAAATATTGCATGCAAAAAATATTAGAAATATATTATGTAGCTAATAAGTAGGTAAATCAATCTGCGTAACCATTATTATTGAAAATATCGTGAAATTACAGAAGTAGTACAAGTAAATAAATACCTATAATAATTAATGCAACTGTATAATACAATCTGAATTTTCTGCATTAAAATTTCTAAGTACTCACAAAATAATTTTTTTTTGCCTTTGTCATCGTCTCATTGAAAAAAAACTTATGTGGATGTGTAGAAAGTAACATTTTTATTTTTAGACGAAGAAATCTGATTTTGTTGTAACTCATGTATGATGAGAAGTTTCCATTATATCGTTATTGTTAAAAACGTAAATTTTGCAATAGTAACTCTACATAGCATAGCCTTTTTTGTTCAGTTAGTTATGAAAATTATTATTAATATAGTTATTGTAATAATCATTGTTTTTAAAACAGTTTTTACGCGCGTCATCATAAGTCATACTTATCATCCCGTAAAAACAATATTGTGATTGTAGTGTAAGAAGTAGTCGCTAGGACAATGGTTATTATATAATTACATATTTTACTTGAAGAAAAATTATTGTTGTTATAATAGTTAATTATAATTGTTACAAGTATATTATAACTATTATGATTAAGCTTGGCTTATTTTAAATTTCAATAGTTATCAACGTAACAACTTATTTGTACTCCTGGTGTCCAGGAATATAGGATGAGTCGAGTGTTTCAATCCTTCTGTGAGTCACTAAAACTATCATAATGTTTTGACTATTCTGACTTATGATCTCCACTAGTATTTGTCAACTAGTATGACGCACTTGATCGGATGGTTTGAAGGATCTGCGATGCAAAGGGTCACAAGATTGTGAATGCATATGCTTTTCCTCATGATAATGCAGCAGTTATTATTGATCAGGGTTTTTCGAAGAAAAAACTTTGGAGAATGAAGACAAAAAATAGACATGGTGCTTAAAATCTGATGACTAGCTGGAAAAGTGCGCCAGAAATTCACTTCTACGTCAACTCCCAAAGTTCTTGGAATAAAATCCTGGATTCTAGTAATTGGTGTAACAAGTGCGTCAAACTAAGAGGTGTTTACAAACGTGTTAAAGTAGGAAAGGGACGATAAGCCCAATTAGCTATAAGTTATGATGGTTTTAGTGATCGACAGAATTAATAACATTGACTCACTCTCTCGTAATTTTAAGAAAAAATAAAGTCTCAAAAAGTTATTTGTTCATGGTTTACACAGGAGGACGTATTTTGTTATGCATTTCACAAATTTATTTCAACTCCTCTGACAAGGCGGCTGCGATATTTCCATAAATCCTACAACATAGAAACGAATTTATTAATCATTAACTGTTCAGCCATTACACATTTTAACTTTTATTGTTATAATGTTTGGAATGCTCACTCTGAAGTCAAGTTTTGTACCCCGGCGTTTGGCAATTTCCTCTACCTCATCTGCTATACTCTGTTGAGTAGTTCCTTGAACGTCAATGTAATTACACTCCGATGCTGCATAGTGACATGATATGGCCTTTCGAAATCCCTGAAAATTTATAAATTTTAGTACAACTTTTCAAAACCTCATTAAAATGCAATACAGGAAGGTAATATACAATACTCACACTGGTGCGATTTGCTAGGTCACAAATCTACAGGTGTTTTAAATATTAAAAGTTAATAAATAATAATAAATAAAACACTAATAATTATTTTTTAGATTGGCACGTACTTCTGGCAAAGATATAAACTCATATAACACTTCATCCCACATAAAATCTTGTATTTTGTTATAAAGCCGTTCTCCCGTTGCCCCAGTTTTCATCAGGGACAAGTCTTTCATCAGCGTAATGCGACCCTTGTCTACTTGCCCGTCACAGATGTCTCGAAATCTTTGACTCCATCGGTCCAACAGGTAGTGTGGCACCAGATTTCGCACAACCACAAAACCATTTTCTTCATAAAATGTTCTTTCTTTATCATCGAGGAGGCGGTGAGACTTTAAAGTGAATCGGAACTTTTTTCCCTGGAATATCAATAAGAAATTAATAACATATATGAAAATTGACACAAAGGAACAATATTTCTTCAACTTTTAACCCACAATATCATTATTTTGCGTCCGTCCCTCAGAAACATGTCCATTTATGATTTTTAATCTTTCTGCCGCAGAGGAACTCATCTTGCACAGCAGATTTTATACAGAAATATTACACAGGATTATAAAATTTCCTCAGATCTTCCCCTTCCACTTTGGAATGGTCTCACAGTATTTATGTCACGGACACCTTAATCATTGCGCAAGAAGAGCTGACAGAGCGGAGAGCTGCATTGAATAACAAACATTGTGCTTGTCACAGTGGAGATAACAGATATGTCCAACCACAAGTGTTGGATAATTTTGGCCAACTAAAATAAAACCATATCACTCAAATAATATCATACTAAACTTTATATTACCTACAAATGGACAAACATATATGCATAAATAGAACTAGGTGTATAGTAACTATAGAACGAAGTACCGCCGGTACAATACTTAATTAATAGTTCAGTCAGAAATTATGATGCTTATTTGTTTCTTATTGTTTGCTGTTTTTTATGAGGGTCTTAATAAATCTGCGTAATTTTAATGACATTACTACCTCCCTAAGTACTATTGGTAGTCAGAGGTATTATTTTCCACGGGGAATTATTTGTGAGATCTGTGACCTCAGAAGGTCAGAATAGGGAATGCATATATTCAAACATTCGTAATTCCGTGGCGGACGGCAGGACAGCATGCAGCGTGAAATGGTAACAAGTTGTTACTAACATTGCGTGATTCTTAATAGTAGTGGAGATAAAAACACATGAGTCACGCACGCAATCCGGTGTCTTATGTAAGATATTATGATGTGGTATAGGAAAATAGATATATTAATGCATAGTTTGCATAGCCAGCCAAAAAGATAATGCGGACAGAGAAAAGAGCAACATTGAGAGCAACACCATAGAAACTCTGAAATGTGAACTAAATAATTTTAATCATTATCTTTTTATGTACACTCCCACGCAAAATCATGCAATCAACATGCACGTTTTAACCATTTCGATCAATGAAACGCTGAACAAGCCAAACGTAGCAGCATGCAAAACAATGAAATGCTTCATATGAAGTCCTAACCTAAGCGTACGAATATAGTTCATGTTAATTGGATAATGAATTACCTAATAGCTTATCACAACTCCATTTACAACTGCTGATTTGTGAATATTTTGACACAGAATGGCAACAGTTGGGCAGCAATAATAAATCTTTGCCAGAGCTTGTAGTACCTATCATTCATTTATGGTAGCGGTACTAATATGTCTGTTTTTGAATAGCTTCGGTATCGGTAGCAGTAGTGGTATTGATACATGGAACTATGAACATCTTTTTTACAGTATTTTGGCCCATTTTCTTAAGAAAAAATGAGTAAAGACTATAAATTGATGTTATAATTAAATACAAATATCAAATGATATTATGGTTATGGTTATGATATGATTAAATGGTTAGTAACATAATATATGTGAACTTTTAGGAAGATTTAAATTTTCCCTCTCTTTATGCTCTGTATCAACCAGTTGTAAATTACAGGTAGGAAGGCGGGGAGGAAAAGGTATGAAGGGAAATCCCAGTAACGACAGAACAAAGGAAGCAGCGAAAAAATGCGCTTCGTCATAATATGCATGCCATGAAAGCAATGTCAGTCAGCACGCAACAAAAGTGCATTTAGCCTCTTCTCATCTACAATCTGCGCAAAGGCATGCATGCACCGTTCAACAAAGAAACGAGAACAGAATGAACTTGAGTTGAACTTTGAGGTACTAGATTTCCAGTCTTGCATAAATTAATCGGTCAACTTAAGCAGGAGGACCAGTGTGTTCGTTGCGTCCCTACTTTCGTCCTCACCATTTTGGAAATAAAAAATTTGCATAAATATAAAATAGCATACACATTCAAAAGAAAAAAATGCATGCTTTATTTGACAAAAATAAATCATTTTTTGGTGCTTTATGAATAAATTGTCTTGGTTGTTCATTTATTTTGACGGTTTGCTTCTGGCATTCAATTCAGTGGAACAAAATGTTTGGCATCATAAATATAATGGGCACTGTGACGGTTTTGTTGGTTGATCTCTTTTTTTAAATTTATTTTTAAAATAAATAAAAGGATCACTAATTATTTTGTAAGTGTTCGGATTTTTTTTTGGAAATTGGAAGGGAAAATGTAGTGATAGAAAAGTGTGCAACAGCACAATGGAAAATAAAAATGCATTCTTCGAATACGAATCGAATAAAAAAATTGTAAAATAAATCTCTAAAAATTTGGAATTCTTATCATGATATTAACAAATAAAATAAATAGTTATTCGTATAAAAAAATAAGAACGGAGTGCATTTGGTCATCTGCGCTCAGTTTTCCAGTGTCAGTCGGATAGTCAAGATAGTTTTTCATTTCCTTTTTGCTTTGTGTCGTGGAGTGGAAACTGTGACGTGACCTGTGAGCTACCTTTTTATTTTAAGGTAACTAAATTTAGTTGAATTAATTACTCCTGGGCTTATATTTCATGACTTAAAACTTTATTTACATACTTAATAAATGGTCCCGTATTTTAATTACAGTTTGAAAAGCTAGTAGAAAAATGGATAAGTCTGGCCATCTCGGACAAATTTGGGATAAACCGATCATTCCCCTGAGAATTACAGGTGGAATCGCACTGGAGGAAAGTGAACAACTATTATCTCGTCGAGATTTTGGTCCCATTGGACCAAGAAAGACCACAAAGAAAGATGACGGAGGATTACAAAGTCCTTTAGCCGGACTGATTTTCAACTGGGTGTCTGATTTCATCAACGAGGGAGGATCTCTGAAAAGTGAGAAGCTGCGAGGAATGGGTCTCGCTCCTTGTCTGCCTAAGATTCCTCTTGGGTCAGATAAACAAGTCGCCACTGGTGTGTATGGAGGAAGGTCCTTTTCGACTTCATCCACTCCACCATTTATTCCCAAGCAGTCACAATCGGATCACTGGAATCACATTAACATCAGTGCGCTTTCGCTTCCCCACGAAGAACAATCAATGCTGGGACCTGCAGCTTTTGCCAATCTTGGATCCCAATTTGCAAGTCAAAATATTAGCGTGAGTAAAATAAAATTAAAATATTTAAAAATTGACAATATATTATAGTAAAGTGTTATTACTTTATCTAATCGGAATCTGTATTTAACTTAAATTTTTAGGATTCAGAAGAGTCCGCATCATACGTTTCAGCATTCAAGAACGCCAATGGACAAACTTCTCATTTTTCTAGTTCTCCACATCCTCCAAAGCATTCACAGTCACAACAATGGAATCCCTTTCAGACCAATCAGCTCAGTCTCCACAAAGAGCAATCAATGTCGGGACCTGCAGCTTTTGCCAATCTTGGATCCCAATTTGTAAGTCAAGGCTTTAGCGTGAGTAAAATATAATAAGAATATGTAAAAATTTGCAGTGGGCCCATGACAGAAAATTCATTTGATAAAGTGTTATTACTTTATCTGTAATTAGAATTTGTACTTTTATAACAAACCAGCTTGGTACCAGCTTAACAGTTCTCGTCAGATCACTGAAATTAGTAACGGGTCTCAACTTAAACTGTTGAATGGTGTATGGGTGACCAACCAGCAGAAGTAAGGCTGATTTGCTAATCATACTCGGCCCGTGTGTGCTGCTTGAAGCTAGTACGGGGTTGACATTCTGTGACAGAATTTTTGCTGCGCATTTAGTATTTCACAACAAAGGAAACTGTAGTACAACAGATCGAGGCTAAAATAATTTGACTAATAACGTAGTATAGGATAATATATGCATGAGCCCAAAAGTCACTTTTGAAAGAGCATTTTTTCAACTAGAGCTAGACCATAAAGTATAAATATGTTTTTATATATTTCTAAATTTTAGGATTCCGAAGAGTCTACATCATACGTTTCAGCTATAAACAACGCAATTGGACAAACTTCTCATTGTGCTACTTCTCTACATCCTCCAAAGAATTCACAGTCACAACAGTGGAATCCCTTTCAATCCAATCAGCCCAGTCAACACAAAAAACAATCAATATTGTGGACCGCAGATTTTGCCAATCACGGATCCCAATTTGCAAGTCAAAACATTAGCGTGAGTGAAATACGATAATTTTTTTTTAAATTCCAATATAATGTATTGAACATACTATAGAGAATGCATTTAGTAAAGTGTTATTTACTTGATCGGTAATTAGATTTTGTATTTGTTTTCAATTTTAGGAGTCCGAAGAGCCAACGGCATACGTTTCAGCATTCAAGAAGGCCATTAGACCAGCTTCACTTGATTCTAGCCCTACACATCCTCCAAAGCATTCACAGTCACAACAATGGAATCCCTTTCAGACCAATCAGCCCAGTCTCCACAAAGAACAATCAATGTTGGGACCTACAGGTTTTGCCAATCTTGGATCCCAATTTGCAAGTCCAGATGTTGGCGTAAGTAAAATAAAATAAAAATATTTAAGAATTGACAGTATACCTAGCATTGAAAATTCGTTTAATAAAGTGTTATCAATTGACCTGTATTTAGAATTTGTACTTAATTTCAATTTTAGGAATCCATAGCATACGTTTTAGCATTTAAGAAGCCCATTGGACCAGCTTCTCTTTGTTCCAGTCCTATGCTACCTCCAAAACATTCACTGCTGACTGCTGATGCGAAAGAATTCATACCTCGGTTTGCGCGAGAAAGCTTTAGTCCAACTGAAGTAAGAAAAGTACTATAACATTATTATTAATAGTTTTAACCATTCACAATTAATTGTTGGTTTAAAAAAAATTTAATCAGGATGAAGCCAAGTCATACTTTCGAGCATTCAATAAGACTGTTGGTGGAACAACTTCGACTTCCTCCAGTACCTCTGGTTATGAAACTACTAGCAACAGCGAGTACGAGCCCCCAAGTCCACCTGCGGGTACCTACAACTCGTTTCAACGCTCACTGTATCCTAAGAAACCTCCGTCCAAGCGCGCCAGCAACCTGGCGGACATGAAGGAGTTTACTGAGCAGTATGGAATCCCGGGTCGTATCCGACCAATTCATTTATCCCGACAAAGAACAGGAAAATATTTCCACAAGTTTGCAGATACTTAGCATTAAAATTTAACTGCATATGAAATATTGTATAAGTTTTGCATGTAAGTTTCGAGTCTTTTAATTACAATTTTTTAATCGCTTTACTCTTTTTGAAGTCTAGAAAGAAAGAAAAGCTAAAAGACTATGTTTTGTGAGATCTTTTTGTAATTCCTTTGGAATCAACAGTTACTTTTTTAACATTATTTTTCTTACGTTACATATAGAGATGTAGCTAGTGCCTTGTAATTGCTATGCTTTAATTTTAACTTATTTATCTTTTTAACTAGCACAAATCTTAAATGTGGGGAAGAATATATTTTGTACGCTTCGTACTTTGTGTGAAATTCTTATTGGTATTTGAGTGTCCATTTTTATATTATTATATGTTATTACTATGCTTACCTCATTTAATTTTCCAAAATAGTTTTAGAATTTTTATAATTTCGACTATTTTTAAAATGTAGAACTTGATATGAGGATTGGGTGCGTGAAAATGGGGAAAGGTTTAAGTATAAACAAATTTACAATATAATATTAAAGCACTTAACTTATTTATACCACTATACAATCATTTCGTTTAAAAAAATTTAAAAGTTTCTTTTGCAGAGATTCTGCTTTGCAAAGTTGCATAATACATAAATAAATCGTCACAAAGTTATAAGCTTACAACCTGATAACAACAAGGAGTGACGCATAAGTAATTAGATGAAACATTTAACAAAAAAGTGATGTATTTTTCAGGTTATAAATTTTTCATGTAAATTAGGCTAACAAGAGAGCACGAACGTAAACATTCATAATCATCGTATCAAAGTCAAATGTCAAATTTGCCTTGATTTTTTGCACATATGTTACGGAGGGTTTTATGTACCTACACCGTAACAAATGCTTCGCTACATACATAATTAGATATGCATGATATTATTTTAGTTTGCATAATACACTCGAGGTAAAAACTGGAATTTTTTTCCCTTTTGTTATATTATTATGCATATTTTTTTTTGCTGTTGTGCCTTATTAGCAGTTTATGTATCTGGTGCTTGCATTGATTTAGTACTGTCTTGTAAAAATGCGTTTTAGATTTTCAGACAAATTGGCTGTGTTTTTTCTCTATCACCAAATAAGAAAGTTCTTTTATTACAAGACAATTTACATTCTTAAACTTCCACTCCATTTTTCAATGTTTTTTTCTTCCAATGTTGAATGTCAAATCAGGTAACCGAAGTATAGGTATATTCTATCATTTCACTGTTTGTGAAGTGTAAGATGGGTTTAAATTCAGTAGAAGTAATTTTTTGTTAAGGTCAACCAATCTGTATATTTTATTTTATAGATATTTAGTACATATAATATTTTAGTCCATCAAGATATATCGTTGGGACTGTTGGGAGTAACTGTGATTAATATCAGTATATATATAAAAGTTCATTATTTTATTGTTATGCCTATTAGCATGATATATTACCTTCTAGTATGCAGTACGACGAAGTATGCGCATGAACATTTTGCATTTTGCATTTTGCATTTTGTAGTCTTTGCCTAACTACTACACTGTACTAGGTACGTTACATATAGATGAGGAGTAAACATACTTTTACTGTGTTCCTATTTCGTCAAGCGCATTTTGTAAATGTGAAACATTCAAAGGAATTACAAGATAAGCATCCGAATAGTTTTTAAACATTTGCATATTTGCACAAAATTACTATTTTAAGAATTTTTCATGGATATCAGCGACCATTTAATTTGTACAGTTGTTAGATATCTCATCATAAGAGTAGAAATACAACCGACATAAAAAAAGTAAGATCAACATATAATATGCCATATATCCAACTACTGACTATAACAAATGTTTAAATGTCTGCAATCCAACATCGGAGTTTCGTTTTGGTGTGAGTGAAATTGTGAAGACCCGTAGAAAATTCTTTAGTAATAAACTAACTATTAAACAACCCTGTTTTTCTTCTCATACTCCCTGCTTCCATCACTATTTATAAATTTTACCTGAATAAAAACATGGACAGCAACACCGCGGGCAACGTGGTATCACCAACGGCAGCGGCATGTTCTGGTAATTAAAAAAATAGTCTGGTGCGCGAGAACAAATGCACTAAAATTATTTTTTGGTTTAATTTGTTGTCAATATTCTTTGTCTGACTAATAGCAATTGTGGATGACCTCGCCACCAACAGTGTTATACTTGAAGATATACAGTATTTCCTGGGGTCAGCGCCAGTGGCAGGACATAATTCAGCCAGCGTTGCAGAAGGTACAGCAAGATGATTATCTCTTCTTTTCGTTTTTAAATCAAACACAAACAGTGGCCTTTCTAGTGTTTATATGCTTAAATGATGCGTAAGCACGGGATTTAAGTGGAAATTTATGTTGTTGTAATCACTGTAGAAATCGAAGTAGAAACTTCATCAATAGTGCTAGATAGTAACGGCAACCAGAACCAGACTAAGGAGCAGCAGCAGACGACCAGCAGTAGTAGTGATCAGAGTGCACATGCAGATCAGCATGGCATTATCAAGTATGCCTGCTGTGAGGTTGCTGTTACGTTGGCGTCTGCGGAAACAGAATCAGAAAATTGTCAAAGTTTTTGTAGTGACGATGCTGATATGAGCCATCAGCATGAAGCAATGCAAGTAACCTCACAAACAGGACACGTTGCTTGTATTAAAGCTAAAGAGGAAGAAAAAGTGGCATCCCCGTTTATGCAACATGATGAAAATGCGTCAAAATCTGCAGTGGTGGAAGAAAAACATGCAGATTGTGAAAATCCCGTTGAGTTACTAAGTGAGATGGAATCGATGGACTTAGGACAGGTTGAACAAGATGAGGGAGGCGATATGAACGAGGCGGATAATATTCCAACTGCTAATACTTCTGCTAAGACGGCGGACAATTGCAAAGACACATATGGGGATGGAGGAGGGCCTTTGGTTGTCCGGCCCAGCTGCATTCGTTGGGCAAGTACTAGGGAAGATGATACTGATGATGAAAATGCCACTGGGGCTACCGCAGCCATTTCTAAACTAACACACCAAACTAATTCAGTTACAATTAGCTCAGTGGTAATTCATGAGTATAATGATGATCAGGGGGAGGAAGGTGGGAATCCTGAGACTCCGACGCCGTTTACAAGCCAGATCTTTGTTCCGGAGATTACCATGACAATAATTAAAGAAAATGATGTTGTTCCAATTATTGACGTCACTCAATCCACACAGCAATTTCAACAATTGCAGCAGCAAAGGTCAACCGCCTCTACTGGTATGATGATGGGTCAAATGAGAATGCCTCCCACTGGAGATGATATATCTTATTGTTGTTGTGTTCAGCATTGTTGTAAAATTTTGAGTAAGTTTTATTTGGACGAGGTGGGCAATGCTTAAAGTGAAATGCTTTTTTTTTCTTTTTGCTTATTCGCTCTCCTAGTCGTTTTTACACCTCAAATTAAAAAATATATTCCGTTTAGATGAAGTATTCTCAACCTATTTTCCGTTGTGGATGGGAAACCAAATCAACCCTCAAGAAGTAATGAGGACTTGTTTCCAGGGTAACAGGGGTTGCAATGGACCTCCTTTACGGCCGCCTCCTCCTCCTGGCTTTGAGGATCCTCCCGGTAACGCTCTGAATTGTTTTAAATTAATAAATTTTAGCCGCTCCTTAATTTTCAATTTTTGTTATCAAATGTCACAGAACACGAATGGGTAACAGCCACCATTAATGAGGTCGACCACTCGGACGGCGCACTACGTTACAAATGCCGAAATTGCGAAGGGTTTGTCGAGTACCGTTCCCAGAGGCAGATCAGGCACTTGCGAAACCTTGCTCGCTTGAAATACGAATGTGAAGAGTGCCATCGGAAGTATTTAACAAGAAAACAGCTCAAACTCCACTCACTACGACATCAAAAAAAGACACAGGTTTGCAACTACTGTGATAAAAGATTTTTAACACCGGTTGAGCTGCAAAATCATACGAATACTCATACCCGTGAGAGACCATACGCGTGTCCAGTTTGTTCCCAGAAGTTTACTCACAGCTCTCGCTACTACGTCCATGTTCGAAATTGGCATAAGAAGTATGATTGCAACGACTGCTATACAACCAAGGCTTGCTCGTCGAAAATTTCTAGCAGAAGAAATTGTATGGTTAAACCCTCAACATCGAAAACGTCATCATTATGTCATAATAAAATGATTATGTAAATTAAACAATGTAAATAAATTAATAACAACTTTCAATTATTGTGCCTTTTTCTATCTTGCTTAATTTAAAAATATTGGTGATACTTTTTAAATCTGAAAATCTACATCGTGAAATGGTATTTTGTTAATTATTAGACCCTTACATATATCCGTGAACTTTGAAATAGGGGTTGCGACATCTCACGACCCAATTGGCACAGAAGAAACGCAAATTAGTGCGCTTATAAAGCTCACACAGGGATAATTGACTACTACAGGTCAATAAGTCGATGGCCTGATAGAATTTGGGCTAAATCAGTGGAACGGTATGATTGGGCATGCCCTTCAATCTTTTCCCAAAAATACTCCAATCCACAAAAACCACCAATCCCAATTTTTCAATTGCAAACTATATAAAATATTCTCTAAATTTCTTGCATCAATGTGGTAGTGTTGTCATTAGTCATGCATGCCAATGATTTTTAAAAAATTGAAAAACCATTTTTTTGAGGATATTACAGCCACCGGGACAATTAGAACAATCTTATAAACTACTTTGTTGCATAAATAGGTACTTAATAAGGACAATCATTTTGCGTTTCTTTAAGAAAAAATAGATTGCATGTTGGGGAAAATACCATATTATCAGATATGTGCTATATATATAGCTCAATCTATGCAATGTATATACGGATATAGGAGTTAGTCCATGCAAAAGAAAATATAAGATATCAAAGAAACGTAAAAAAATGAGGAAATATCCGTCTTCATTTTGAATATAACTGTGGCGGAATTGGATTACAGGAAAGGATAATAATTATTTATTTATGCGCTTTAGAGTCACGTTGCAGGTAAAATACCAATTATAATGCAATAAGTCTTCCACCAGTGCTGTAGGGTGAAAAAAAACGAATTATGCATTAATTAACTGCATTCACCTCTGGAAGATGAATATGATATACATACATGGCCACTCCGTTATGAGTCAACTCATGTCCAACATCTTTTAAGTGGTGTACCGACAGAATCTGTTCACAAAGTGTCCCTGGTCTCAAAACATGTAGAAAAGGTAGACATTTCTTGTAACCATTCTTGTACTCATGCCTTACTATCAACTTTTACGCTTTTTCATTAATATCAACAGAAAAATTTGATATCTTTGTATCAAAACGCGTACCAAACAGGGGCATTGTGAGATGAACACGCTTTTATAGGCCTTTGAAAACCTAGAACAAAATTGTGTGTTTGTGTGAATGTCACTCTTGTCACGGGATTAGCTGGGGGCATTCATTCAACATTTATTGGAAGAGGGGAAAGGGCACGTCAGAAACAAAATAATGCGAGATTGAAACCCAATGCAGTATAAAAATTATCCAATAAATACTCTGATTTAATGAGTGGACTGTGTGTGAAATTTTGATATTCCGATCCATGCGCAACACAAGGAACAGAGTGAACATTGAATGGGTGCCGCATAATATGTTAGGAATGCACGTAAAATAGATCCAATTCCAATTCAATTGTTAAGTCATCGGTGTTTTGTTTAATGATTATTTATAATATCGATATTTATTGATTGAATGTAAAAACGACACAAATTCATTTCATTACATTGTTTTTCAAAAAAAAACACATATAAACATATTCATGAAAAAAAAATTGAAGGTATGAATGAATATTATTATGTGACACTTACA
This sequence comes from Zhuqinia jingwanae, assembly GCA_027744095.1. Lineage (NCBI taxonomy): Eukaryota > Metazoa > Arthropoda > Collembola > Entomobryomorpha > Paronellidae > Zhuqinia > Zhuqinia jingwanae. The sequence continues at coordinate 5,063 of JAHZNC010006628.1, read as the reverse complement.
TAAGGTCGTTTTAGACGAACAAATTTTCGTTATCCTTTGTTTGTTGTTCAAGATTCTTTTTTTTAAATAATATATATATTTCACCTCCAATCAATCCAGTTCCATTACCTAAATAATTAACCTATTGTACTAGACCGAGTTTATAGCGGCGCAGTACATATTATAATATATTTCAAAATATAATCTTGAAATCTTGAAAAAAGTAAAATAAATTTTCCAGCGAATCATCCAACATATTCAATATTATTATTTTGCTGTTTAAGAGACCACCAATTTTCTCGAATTTTCAAAATTGGTATCGGTATCATCATTTTCCGGTGACAATCTCCCATTGTCTTGAGGTGATCCAGTCATCTGCTTCATGAAATAAGCATTTAAAAAAGAATGAATTCCAAGTAAATACTCAAAAGGACTCTTTTATTTTTGTTTATTAACTTTGCTTGCACTGGCTGCCTGAAAGGACTAATTATTTGTTTTCATCTGTGTGTTTTGTTTCAAATACCTCGCTCTCCGAACAAATGCCCGCTTTGCATTTTCGCAGCTTGGCCCTCCTATTTTGAAACCAAGTCTTCACCTGTCGATCACTCAGACCCAAGCTGTGGGCCAGTCTTTTCCGGTCATTCGCATTCAGATACTTTTGTTGCACAAAAGCCTTTTCCAGCTGGGCTGTTTGAGAGTTTGTGAATCTTATCTGGCCACCTTTGCGTTTGCAGGCAACGCTGAACATGGCAGCAGTAGCTGGCCGGTTTAATTGAAACATTGATGATGGATCTGAAAAAAACAAACAAATCATACCTCTCTCTGCTCGGGTTATTAAGTTTTAAATTTGCAATCTGTCAATCATTCGGGATTATTGAAATTGACTACCCAATAAAGGCCAATAATAATCAGTTACTGTTGATGATAGCAAAATGTATTATCTTAAGCCTTTCACTACTCTTGCACGTATATTTTTAGATTTTCCTTTCAAGTTTGCATGGTTGACAAAAGCCATTAGGATACCACACATACATGCATGCATCTAAAGTACTTACCTATGTATTTACGTATTTATTTATTAGGCATTAATGTTGTTATCTTTATGGTCATGCCGAAATCTTCAGAGAGTTTTTAAACAGTCCTCAATCTCATCATCAGTCATCATATCATCAGCAAAATAATTGGAATAATAATACTACTCAATGATGTAATATACATACTACATAACACGTAGCAATTTTGGTCAATTTCTTATACAACAAAAAAAATCAAAATGAACGTTAGATTTGGAATGCAGTTTTTGTCTGCCATGTAGCAAATGTTGTTGTATTGGTATGTATTAATGTATTAGTTTTTCACATGCGGTAATTTCCGTGTTAGTTTTATACAGGTTTATTGTATGTAATTTAAAAGATTACAACTTTATTGTATTGTAGAACAATAAAATGTATTTTGCTGCTGCTTGTAAAGCTTAAATAAACTGTTGGAAATCAATTATGCTTCTTTTGCAGTTTTTAAATTTTCACGAATTAAAATAAGCATAATTGTATGCATTCCAATTGAAGCTGTTCTCTCTCTAATGATCGAACAGCTCGGCTTGGATTAACGGGATTAGTTGCAAAATGCGTCATTCATTCCCATTCATTTAAGAGATTTCTCATTCAATTGACATTATCATTATCCCAATCAGGCGCACATAACTCTAGGCTCATCAAACATCAGGTTTGCACCGACATTATTACATTAAATTGGTCACGTAATCTTTAGAAAAAAAACATGTCCATTTTTTTAAAAGTTTGTTTTGGGATTACGAGGATTACTTTGTAAGTAAAGCTGCGTGCATACATGAGCCAAAATTGTAAGCCAATGCAATACAATTTTTTGTCAGCTATATGAAAGAAGCAGGAATGATATATACAGAATAATAATAAAATATATGAATATGCATGATGATCATGATGGTATTGATATTCACTCTTTTTGAAATCAATAATTTAAGTTACTGGAGCGGAAAATAATGTTAACTGAGTTTAATAAATAAAAGACTTACAATTAACTCTGTCCATGAGTTGTTGGTGTTGCTGATGGGCTTTATTGTATTGCTGATGTTGATGTGAACCTTCATGCATGGGAACTCCATAAAATGGCCCTGGAAACATGGGATGATGAGAATACAAGGAATAATCCATTCCTGGGGCTGGCGTCAAGCACATCAGCGACGGATGTGGGCGACCTCCAAAAATAGCACGAGTTTTTGGAAGGTACGAGTCCATTAAGCCCGCTGTCGTGTTGTAAGGAAGCATGTGTGGAGACGCGGGATAGCACTTTTCCTCTCGAGATAAAGGATACATTAATGGATAATGAGGATGGGGGTAAAATCCTACTTGTCCCCCTATCCCTGGAGCATTTGAGTTTGCAACACGAAAGTTATTATTATTATTAGACTCGACGGGCAAGGATGCCACATGGGTTTGCTCCGCCCCAGGGGAGGGCTTTTTCTCCGTGTTACTATTTCCAATGGAAGACGATACGGTTATTGGAAACTCTTGAGAGACATCTCTTTCCATCGCTGGAGTGCTAGCTCGGCTGCTGTTACCAGAGTCGCTTGTTGTTGATTTACGGTCTTCACTTGCAGCTCGTCTTAAATTCACTTTCGTTTCGTTCGTAGACTCCTTTTCATTAGATTTCTGCATTTTGTCCCTTGGAAATTGGATCACTTTGTCTCTTTTCCCTTCGTCACAACTTTTGCTGTTATTTCCAACGAGAATGTCTTCAATGCGAAAACTTTTGACAGTTGCCATTTTGATAAAACATATGAATTCACTTTTCAGAAGTTGGTAAAAAATTGTTGGGAAATCAAATAACCTTGATTTCTCAACTTATTTCGTAATGTACCCCAACCAATTAAGATATAAAGATCAAATCCATGCAGTAAACTCAATATTTTTCTTATTTATTTTTAATTGAAATCTAAAAGATTTTATTGCTATTAGGTTAAACGACGTGTTGGGCAATTTCTATAACATTTTCATGTTTAAAATTTGAACGAGATGAACAAGGTGCAATTGAATTAGTAGATAATAACACATTTTACTTGATTGTATTTATCTGTTTTTCTTGCTATTCATTTTCCCACAAAAACACTGAATTTATTGTCACATTTATAATTATCCCTATTTTATTTAATTAGTTCTACTATTAAAAAACCAATAAAATGAATTGGTATTGTATCGAAAAGGTTGGAAAATTATTACAATTAAAATTTTATAAAAAAATACTAAAGTTATTGCACAAGCCAATTTCCTCCAATGTCAAAACTTTTCAATGCGTCTTTTCATGTAATGCACCACGTTCGAAGTTGGAAGATAGTAAAATGTAGTGAAAATGATGATGATTGGTCGTCGATCAAACTATAATAAAAGCCAAGCACACAAAACACACGACGTCGTCGGATAACATAATAATAATAATAATAATGTTAATAAGTGCAATAATAGGAAAAGGGTAGCATCAGTAGCTGGAAAATTATGAGCAGCATCCTCGTTTTGTGTTGTGCGATTTGATGATAGATTTGGTGGATGGAATGGATGTCGTGTAGTTTGATGATAAGATTATCTGACATGTAGCTTTATTGCTCTCTCTCTCTGCTTGGAAGAAGGAATAATATTTCTATAGGCTTATCCAAAGGACCGTAATAACCACTAAGCTTATTGTCACCATAAAAAAAGTAATTATCGGGTCATATATTTCATGGCAATAATGCTTTTAGTGCATTATTGTTACCAATACTTTCTTCTACTTCTAAGTCAACAAAGAAGTAGCGCGCGGTTATATCACATGCATTCCTGTTTGCAAACAAAATTCCAGAATACACCGTAATACCAACTTTTGGGTGTGCACAAAAATCCTTTTTAATGCGTTACGTTAAGCTATTAGCTATAATATGATGTCCGTCTGTTGAAACATGATTCATTATTGTGCGGGCAAGCTTTTACATGATTCGCTCTTTCCCCATATATCTCTTAGTTGCTATTTGTTATCTTATTACCTAATATACCTGATATGTTATATGCCTCTTTTTGGTTAGCAAACGCTTTGGAGGGAAGCAGATGGATGACCGTAGTAGTAGTAGTAGTGGCTGTGGGACAGATTCAAAGTATGAACCTGATAAAGTAGCTCCCTTTAAAATGTGGTTCAATGTATATGGCGTTACTTAATAACAATTAATATGGGGAGATATGGGATTAAGTACAAGTCAAAATTATCTCAGCAGAGTAAACATGGCTTGTAGCCGGGGTCTTATAACAATAATATCATACACATAATAATAATAATAATAATTTGATGATGTCAAACATAGTTCATGTTAAGCACATGATTATTGTTATTACTTGTGGTTATCATAAATCGCTAGAAAGATAAGTTGGGTTTATAAGTTTATGGACAGACAAGACAGATGGACATTGGGTTATATTATAGATTGATAGATCATTTACTTTTTTATCTCTCAGAGATGCTGTTTGATTTGTTTGTACAGGAAGAAAAAAAATTACTCTCTCTCTCTCTCTGGCTATCTGCCTACCTACTTACCTTTCTTACTCTGTCATCATTCAACATAATCACATCACGGAAACATCACAACCAAACAGCAGCAGCAGGAGGCCTTCCGAAACACCCTTTTTCATGCATTAGCATCACTTGTATATTTTTTTAAAAGCTGTAACACAGTAGCTGTTTACTTTAGAACACAGTACTACTTTACTGTTCAAATATTAAAATAATACATAAAAACATACCCTTAAACCCCAACCGGTGTTATTGGCAGCAATGTAGTGATACAAATGTTATAGGTCAAATGGTATTATGCATGAAGTCCAGTTGATAAACATTACGATTGCGTCGGGGGTCATGCGTTGGAATTATCAAAATCCTTCGTGACAAGCGCATCTACTCAAGTTAGCCTTTGTAATGATTTTCAGACATATTACCCCCGAAGCATAGGCCAATACAGACAATTTTGCTGCTTGTTTAGATTTATCTTGTTTCTCTTGGGGTAAAAGTAGCACATGCGTCTTGTCAGTGGG
>JAHZNC010006627.1:0-30662 GCA_027744095.1 Zhuqinia jingwanae | reverse complement strand
AATTCAAATTTCGTGACAGAGCATAACACTATGGGGCACATATTTTAAAATTAGTTTCAGCTTGTTTAAAAAATATCGTGTTTTTTAGGGCGAATACAGGAATAATTGCAAAATTGCACTCACACATCTTAAAGTATCAATGCTATCTTAGGGACATTTAAAAAAAAATAGTGAATGGATTTGTTGAGCTTCAAACAAGCGTTAAGTAAATTGTATACAACAAACTTCCTGTGCATTGTATATAGAGAATGTGTATGGGTATCACATCATGATTTCATCTAGCTTTTTGTGGTTAGTAATAATATCCATTATAGTAATTCTCATTGCTGCTCTCTTACTGCAAAGCCAACTGCTGTACTGCGACCGTATAATTTGTAAAGCAATATAAGTACATACAAAATCTATACTTTTTCATCTTCACAAATTCCCACAATCCATATACAAAATGAATGGCTTATAGCAAATAATTTTGTCACCTTATTTTTACCAAGTAGTAACGATTACTGGTATTCGCACGGCAAAGATTCGAAGAATGCTGATGTAGCCATCATCATATTTATTCATGCTGAAAGGTTGCTAAATAAATTGTTCGTCAATATAAATACAGAAATGAATGTAAAATACAAAATTGATGCTAGTTACTATTATCATAATTACTGGTTTATGCTTCTCTTGATCATAAATAGAACTAATTATCGTTTCTTTTCTAGGCTTACGGACTATTCGGACATTTACATATATGAAAACCCGTTTTTTTAGTGCAGGTTTGGTTATCTTGAAATCTTGGATCGACACTTGGATTACAATTGCAGACCTTGAAATTTTACTCTCACTCTTTCTCTCTTTGTTTTTTCTCAATAAAACAGTTAAAATGCGTCACCACAAGATGACAAATATAACAAACATGCCAAATTACACTTTACATGATGATGACAAGCCCCAAAAATGTATATGAAAACTATTGAAAACCAACAAGCCGTAAAAATTGAAAATGCTCATGGAACACAAAATACTCCCTTTTTTATTCCCATATTAAATCTGTGTGTAGATTTAATTTTTTCAAAAGAGTAAGTAGGTGAATTATTTCGTATGATTCCAGAACTAAAATACTGATAGGAAGCAACACGCATCAAACAGTAATCGGTATTGTCATACTTTTGTGTAAGTTGGTACTGACATAGGTACGCTCTGATAACGACTCATAATGTGTGAAAATGAGACCTTTTCATGTGAACTAGATTCAAGATATAGATTTTTTTTATCACAAAACATCTTTTTGAATCAAAATGTAGCCTTATAACAATTTTGAAGGCAATTAATCTGATAGTCTGAAAAACATGAGCATGCAACACAAAACATTTTTAAACTTTACCCTCCATGCATACCATTTAGTGGTGCAGAAAATGTCAAGAAGTCGAACCAAAAGTTCCTGCCTTTCTTGATTCTTGACGCTCTTGCTACCTATGCTTATTTACTCGTTAAATTTTTAAAGAGGACGACGACGTCATCATACCTTGTTAAAATACTAAGATGGTCCCGCAATTCCTCTGGCATTTATGCAATATGCTCTCATTTTAAAGCTAAAGCATTAACTTTTCCTTTTAAAGAGGAGTATAAATGTACCTGTTGATAAACGTTTACTACAATCAGATTTATGACTATATTAAGGTTATTTAGTAAGCCTGTAAGTCGTATAATATTATGTAAAGCGTGATTGCCCAAAAACTGTTTTCAATAGTGCCTGCTTCACAACACAGAGATTTAAGTTTTATTTCATTGAATTTTACAATCAAACTTATGTTATGCATAATATAAACGAAGGTAAAAAATAACAATTAATGAAATAGCGTTTGCATCTGCTGGTATAAAGCAGGATATAACACAAAACAGAGGGGAAGAAAAGAACACGCAAGTGTTCAAGGGCATCGAAGAGGAAAAGACGTACATCCCAGTACTAATCCCAGTATCGGCTCTCTCTCGATCAAGATCATCATCAAATCAGGTTAGTTCGGTTGAGTTTTTTAGTCGATGGTTTGATACTGTTAAAATTATTATAAAAATATAAAAAGTGGAATTTTGTTTGTTGTGAAGAAGAATTGCAGATTTGGAGAGTAGATTGCTACTGTTGAGATAAGAATTTATGTCCATGATGTTGAAACCATAATAATAAAGCGTAATACATGCACCATTGTTTAATAATGGCAAAATGAAAGGCCAGTGCTCTCTTTCATTTTTATTAAGTAGCGAAAGAATTGAGCTGGGGACTTGGTAATTTTGTAATGTCACTCGTCTTTCTTGTATCACAACATCAGCGTCTCAAGCTCACCTTCCTGTTGAGTTAGAGCACAGAAAATGTGCACATAAATGTCTGCAGGTAAGAAATAGCTTACGATAAAAAATGCGTCGGAGTATATAACTCAAGTTCCCAAGATACCTACAGGGATCGGAGTTCAGTAGATTCTAAGGATTTTTTTTTATCACAGGCTTATCCATGGTTAAAGTCTGGTACATATATGCAGTTTTTGTCTCTTTTGTTGTACACAGACTTAAAATCATATCATTTCAAACGTTTTAAACTACCAATTTTTATTAACCCAGTTGCATTTCGCCCGTGTGTATGACGGCTCGAAATGTTTGACAGGTTTTTCACAGGAATCAAAACTTAACCGGCGGTGTCTATCAAGTCCTCCATCCGTAAGCTTTCGCTGCTTTTTAGATCTGGTACACTGACATTACTTGATTAAACAACTAACATGAACCAAAATGTTAGACAGAACAATGAACAGTCTCTGATGATGATGTTAAGGAACAAAAATAAAACAATCAAATGTTTTTTTACATAAAAAACAAGCGATATGGTAAGCGTTTAAATAGTCAGAAAGTTTTGGTCATTTTACTGCATATGTTGTTTTGGGCAGAAATGCTATCATCTTATTACCTGTTTTTCGCATGTACATAATAAGTATCATAAATGAATTGATTTTAAGCATGCTACGAGGGTAGGGAATCATCCATATATTATGTCGTTATCAGGTAAAATATTCAGAGGCTACCAATTTGAGTCCACTTACATAATGCCTAATTAGAAATGACGAAGAATGTAGATGGTGGTGCCCTCAATTACCAACCTGCAGATAAACCTAAAAATACAAGCTATTTTCATGGATCTCATGGGAATAAACACTACATATAGACAATTTTCGTGAATCTCAGTAGGCAGAGTCAGTTGTAAGTGTTGTCTGGCAAAATATCGGCGTCTCAATTTCATCGTTTAATGAAGGTGCATGAGTATGAGAATACAAAATGGTACCATTCAAATCTTATCCGAAAGTAATAAACCAAAACATTACATTCCAAATTGATCTTGAGTAAAGGCAGATGGCAGATAGATGTATTAATGCATTACAAAACACCGCCGGTGTGCGGTAGTTGGCAATACCAACTTGGTATTTAGTGTGATATCTTGTATTAAAACGTACGTTACTCGTTGAGAAATGAAGAAAATTTGTTGCTAGAGTGGCGAGAAGATATGCTTACTAAAACCTAAGAATGCATGTATGGCAAAACTAACATTTGTGCAGAAAAAAGTGAAGGAAAATAAAGGGATGTGATGACGTGAAGAGAAGAGGTAAGCTAAATACAAATACCATCACATAAACTTTTGTAAATCCATGGAAAAAATTGACATTTTCAGTTTACTTAATAATAATAGGTCACGCCACATGAAGTTCATGGGCAATTTTGTCGTAAGATCGTGTTGTACAACAAAGGGTAATCTTACACACGTAGACGACAACATTCCATTACTACTCACAGAAGAGTTACATAAACACAGCAATATTGCACCATAGAAATGACCTCAAATTATAAATATAGTACAAAATTCCATTGTAGCTACTAGAAGGAAAGGTGATCAAATGAATATCGTCCTTTCCAATAAAAATTATATGCACACCTTCAACATATGACGCGCTAAACATAAAGTGAAAAAGTCATATTTGTGTGCTTGTGACGTAAATACTAAATACACCATAATTTTACCATTCAGTGGATGGAACTCGACGTCCCCGTCGTCCTATCTAAGACATCTCCGTTGTCCTATAAAAACAAAGAATATACCTACGTAGCTATATATACGTATATTTGTATGAATTTGGACATTTTTGAAGTACTATTTTGGAAAATAATTTTCCCAGAAATATATAGTTGCATTAAAATGCAATAAAAGGAGACATATTTGGGTGTTATTAAATTGATTGAAAAATATTAATATTCTATTTTATATATACAGCATTTTTTGAGGAGGCTTTACAGGGTGACATGGGATGGATCTCTAAAATATTATGAATGGTCAAGATAAGTAATAGCATCCGTGCTTTTTAAAATGACGAATGTTTTGTTGAATGTTTTGACTTGTTCCGGTACCTTAACATTATTCACGTTAAACATGGGGTTACATGTAATAAGAGATGTATTTTGAATAGACATGTGTTGAAAAAATTAAGATGAAGCCACGGGCGGAAAAAATATAAGACCTCAATGATAAACCATACGGTTCGGCAATTTAATAACATAACTGCGTGCCGCAATGATGTGTATTTTTTAAAGTGTGTGCGGTACATTAGATAAAGATACATTAGGTATAGTAATAACACATTATAATAATAGGTATGTATGGAATGTGTGAGTCACTTGTATAATCCAGTCATCATTAATATTTTTTATTATTAAAGATGAAGAGATTAATAATGATCTAGTCTCATTATCCAATTAACCACATAAGACGCAAGTTGTATCGTTTACTTGCAGTATTTAAAGGCTATGACTTTATGGTTATACATGCCATGACGGGGACGCCTTCGTCATCTTTCATCCACTATCATTTTATTCAATATTTCACAGCGGGGAATATCTAACCAAATTCGATAACTGGTCATGTGGTAGCCACTATTGCCGCTTGTCGTCATGTAGCTCAGTAACTGCAAATGTGAAGGATGTTTTTTCAATCTTCACATATTTAATGGTTTAAAAAACATTTCATTACTCTGTTGAGTCCTTTATAGCTTGATTTATTAAGCATTAATCAGGATTTTCCAACTAAAATAATTTGCAAACGTTTTCATTTTTCAAATTGAAGTCAAAAAGTTGTAAACTTTTGTGTCCAATTGTAAGTTGAGTTTGTAGTTTTGAACAAGATATTAAATTACCAAAAAGTATACAGTTTATTTTTAAAACAGGATGATTACTTAACAGAATGTTTATGTAGAACGTTTTTTTAATATGAAACTTGAAATACAGTAAGCCCAGAATTCGACACGATGACAAGAAAAGCTAATAAATCCGTTTAGAATGTAAGAATGTCCAGGTAAAAGTTCAAATTAGCAATTAATAATCCATTTCTTCACGACAGAACCTCTATTGGTGTATTATCGTAACGACCAAAAACAACGATCTTCCCCTAAATGATGTTCTTCATGCATTTTATGAACATGAGTTCTCATCTTTCTTTACTTGTTATGAAAGCTTACACAAAACGGTTTCAAATACTTTGATGGACTACAGTAATTAAACACGCATACACAATGCATACAAAAGTATCTGTTGGTAATATAGATACACATAGAACTGATTGGTCAAATAATTTCAATCCATATGTACCTATACATCTGTTTGCCCGGACTTTACAAACTCATTAAGTCAACAAGTACTATATGCAAATTTAATTTTTTGGAATTTAAAATTTAATGAGTTCATGTGTACAGTTAGCTAATTTGTTTATTAATTGTAAAGTTGAACATATTGTGTATGTAGCATTTATACATATGACATATTTACTCCTTGAGGCAGGAGTTTGCGGCATCTTAGTGTTGGTTAAAGAACGCGTACAGAGATTTTAGAATAATTGCTAAAATCTCTAACCTGTAACTTTTAATATAGTTGTGTTACTGGGCAGGGGAAGGGAATATATTAGACAATTCACAATAATTGCTCTAACACAGGATAGTTATGCTTTAGCGGACTTAACTATAATTGTTTCGTTTCAAGTTTCAGAGATAACGATCAACTCTGGACCAGAGAAACAACTTTACTTCAAATAAATATCGTGCAATGCATGAAACCGCTTGCTTCTAGTTGCTACCCTAAGAAATGGAGTGTTCTCAATACCATTAAACTTTTTTTTTAAATGAAACTCAGCCAGAGATTCATACAAGAAATTTAACTCGTCTGTCATGCCATGGCTTGTCATTTCTAAAATTAATTATTCTCGCGAAATGTTTGGTACATTTCTGTGTGCTAATTTAGAACGCCAAATTACTGCATAAACATGATAACTTCTGTTTACGGAGTTAGCGTATTTTTACCAGCATTTATAATAGACACGATTGCATTGTGAAATATAATATGAGCTGAAAAACAAGTGTATGATTTACAGTCGCTGTTTATTTGAAAATATAATTTCACAGACATTGCCAGTTTGTTTTCCTGTGGCTTTTTGTACTTGACTATGTAATTCGATAGAATCATAAAAATCGAAAAGTTCTGCAGCAGTAATGAATCCCCAAACTGGAATACAGGAAAGTTCCGCTTCGCTACTGCGTGTATCCGCAGCGATATTAAATACATAAATGAATATTAACACATGTAATTTGCATGTCTTGTGAACATATTTTTGTTGAACATTAAGTCCGCTTAACGAGGCATTTCCCGAGTTCTGGATCTGGAATTCAGTAAGTTAAATTCTGACATTTAGAGATCTTAATACTGCTGGCTCTTAAAATTTATAGCAACTCATGTAAAGTCTTTTGAGGAAAGTATCACGTAATTACCATTATTATAGCTTAACGCTTTATATCATCTCCCACTAACAAAAAAAAAACAATTTACATGCAACATTTATCGTGGTAATATTTCTTGGATAGACATATATGTACATTTTTACAAAATTGCAGATTGACTTGTGATTAAATTGAACCTTTGACCGATGTCGCTTGTTTGGATTAAAACTTCCCAATGTATTTGTTGTCCTTGATAAAAAAAATTTTGAAGTCAGTTAACTGCTTGGCTTGCCAAGACATATTATACTTTGATGCCCGGTGCCCCATATGTCATCTAACCACTTCCGGCAGAACTAAACAGTTTACAGAATGTACCTTCACACGAAATTGAATTTTCTTACTGATGTCCCTGAAAAACAATAGGTCCGATTAGACCATTACACCGCCTAAATGGATAATGGAAGTACACGTTTCATATAAAGTTTCCCAGGTGTTTTACTTATTGCCAGGACAGATGGATGCCATTTTGTCTGGGATTAAAATTGCCTTAAGTTCGACGTTACAATGGGGCTTGGCTATAAAATATAAAAATGCTACAAAATAGAGAGGACCAGACCAGAGAAACCACTTCGTGCTTATTATTATTATTCATTTCAAAATCTTCCTGCAAAATATTACGCAGCGCGTGTGTGTATGTAGTATGCAGTAGCATTGTAAAATTCATCCACCATGACAATCTGTTTTTGCTTCTGCTACTATTTTAGAGCTTCTGGTGGTGGCAATGAGAAAGACTGTATTTGTCTTTGTTAGTAAAAAACACGAAGATAAGTTTATATGGATATTTATGGATAAACGATGCTGATAATGACTAACTACTAATATACACCTGGGGTTTTCAACCAAAAATGTGGATCCTTGCTCACCTATGCAGCAACGACAGACGTGATGTCAGGTGGTAAATCTTGAATGGAGTGCCGATCGACCGATGATGATGATGATGGGAACAGGCAAGGAGAGTGTTATGCTGTCCAGCACTCAAACAGATTCCAGAGTAGGAACTCTTATGTTGAAAATGAAATGACTGGATGACGGAGTATTTTGCTAATATTTTTTACATATGTACATACATACATGCACCATCATCATTATCACATGGAAATATCAATATACGACTCCGTCGCTATTCCAAGTCGAAGTCAATTAGTTGTATTCAAGTTTAAGGTAGAATATGAAATTAAATTTACTGAAATTTAGATAGGTTCGTAGTAGCCAGTAGCAATGTTGAGAGGATCAGTGTAAACATTTTCATTTGGAAGACGACACTTGAATATTTCACTTGAGACATAGGAAATTTTGGACGCGTGTTATATTGTAGAATTAAATATTTTTCATTCGCTCCTGCATGTGTTTTTCTTTCCTTGTTGATTGCGCGATATGCACTTTAAGAAAAATTATCGTTATTTTTTAAGCATTATTGTTAGTATATATCAAAACACTCATAAAAAGAATTTATAAGTGCTTCAGATTACATTCTGGATTCTCGACTGTTTTTCAAACCAGAGTGACATCGGGTACTTTTTTAAAAGCATCTATCAAGCATTTAAAGTATCTTTAATTTGCAAATTGAGAATATCATGGAACAAGAAACCAGGTAATTTAAAAAGTTAATTTGCATGAAAATAAGTCCACAACAATTTCATTTCTCAAGTATTGGGATGGTATCGTATGATGCCTCATAAACTTTCGACCGGCAAACAAAGATGTGGAAGTATATAGAACACACGCTTTGCCTAATATTCTTGTCGTTTGTAGAACAAATTCATATCTTAATTTTACATGAGCATTGCGCCTCAGCTTCCTCGCAGCCATGATATAGTGGGCTGTTATCAATTAATAGTGTCACGTCATTTAATAGTAGATTGAGAGAAAAATTAATTACTATGTATTCCATAGCTGCGGTAGCAAAACAATTGACAAGATGTGCACGCACTCATCACTCTGATCTGATCTACCGTTACGCTGGTAAACAGCGAATGCAACTTATATGATAATGATGTGAAAAAAAGTTTTAGATGTGCAATCGGAAACACGTAACACGGAATTCCGTATCTGTTTTGCGACGATAACTTTGTTTTGTCATAAAATTTAATTGAGTGTGCCGATAAAATAAATTGATTGATACGGAAAGCTTCCTGCCTCATATGAATGGGGAAAATATCAATCATACCGACAAGTTGTAGTTGCATTCATTAAAATGGTTTGTGACTAAATAAGTATGTGTACCTTGCTAACTTTTGCATGAAATTTAACGTAAGTGGCCGAGATGACATCACAGGGGTAATGTAATGCTGGCATCGCATGAACGCTTCTTGAGATTTTATTTTACGAGCCAATCGTTTTCCCATTTCAGTATACATATTTTCATTATCTTTACTGCTCTTCCAGTGTAGTACAGACTTCAGCAGTAGAGAACTATTTCTTGTTAAACTTACTTTTCAAACAAAGAAACCTTACTTAACAAACTATGTATGTACATGTACATACTTGGGCAAATATGTCAAGTTAGATTTCTAGTTTTTTACTTGTTACCACCTACTACGCACTACACCTCATCTGCATTTTTTCGGCACTAGCAGCCACAACAGCAAAAACAAAATGACATGTGATGTGCGAGCACAAAGAAAAGCTCATATTATTATGCATAATGAGTGACATATATGTATATCCCCATCTAAACTGACATCATCACGTCAGCAGACACACATTCAACATTTGAACATGTCGAAAAATGCTTACAAAAACATTTTACAGGAGTGAAGACCTGTTACCAATGGCACACCAGAAGACAATTATATATCAAATGTCTCCACTTTCATCTTTCAAGCTTATCTGCTTGCTGATCTGTGAGATGCTGAAGGAGATGTGGAGTTTGTAAACATACGTATTAGTCTACTAGCTTACGACAATTTTAGTCAGAGTAACTCTAGAAGGAAACGATTCTATTTTTCTACTGTGGTCATATGGATATATTGTGGGGCTACAAAAAGGTGTGAAATTGCAAGCTACTAGATTCGTCCTCATTTTCATTCATTCCCCATCACTCGTATCGTGAGTCTTCAACAAACCATTCATTATCACAAATAAGCAAATGCACAAAATAAACACACACACATATAGTGAAACAATCATACAACATAATAACATTGCTCATTTGACGGAAATAACAACACTCGTTAGATCATTTTAGTTGCAGCTTAACATTTTTAACAAGTAAAAAGTTTAAGTTTTTTATTATTATTAAGTGACGACCCTCCTGAATTATAATCTACGATTCTAAAAAATCTTAAATGGACAGTATTACATCTTATTACGTTATTATCGGCTACACACATGAAAACTGATCCTATTGAATAATCATAACCATTATCCATGTACGCATCGTCCTCTGTGTTTGTGCATTGTGTTGTGGCATTTTCAATTTATTCATTCATGATTTCCGCTCAGGATAAAAACTAATATCACCTTTTCCATCAACAATCATTCAAAAATAAAAATAAAGTTGCATAAAATAAAATGCTCATACTGCGTAATACAAGCATGCCAACA
The DNA here is from genome assembly GCA_027744095.1 of Zhuqinia jingwanae. Classification (NCBI taxonomy): domain Eukaryota; kingdom Metazoa; phylum Arthropoda; class Collembola; order Entomobryomorpha; family Paronellidae; genus Zhuqinia; species Zhuqinia jingwanae. The sequence goes on along the minus strand of JAHZNC010006627.1, from coordinate 20,280 downwards.
TGTGGGTGGTGTAGGTTGCCTTCCGCGATTTGCGTATCAAATATTATAAAAATCACTGGATTCCTCTATACAACCAGTTCTTCTGTCATTGTGCTTCAAAGCGAAAACCAAACAAAAAAATACAAGATGAATATCATGCTGCGCTGAGCGATACGCTGGTGAGATGAGATCCAAAAAAAACGTAAAATGCCAAGGTCGCGTCTCTTTTGTTTGTGCAAACATAAGGTGGAAATAATATGTATGGCCAGAGAGAATCTTTAGGTGTTTAATTGATACAATGTTACACACTACTTACCTTAATTGCATAGTGCAATTTAAGAAAACTTTATGGTAAAAATTAATAATTCGTTGTTACTGCAAAATCATAATCCTGCGTTTTATTTTCGTTACTTTATAGCCTTGAAGAGTGTTTAGTGAAATTTAGTAAAATGGGATTCATGAATAAAGTTATTACTCCTTGGTTTATTCGTTCATGACTTCCATTGTATTTTTTTATAATGTATACAAGCTTTTTGTGTGCAGTGAAGTGAAGAAAAGTTCAAGTTGGTGTGGGTCTGTCTATTGAATAGTACGTAGAAGAGAAAAAAAACTGGTTTTAAATTAAATCGGCTAACAAAACATAATCGATTTGTGTGTGTGATTGTGGTGTGATGGTCCATGATATTGAGAAGTAAAAATCTTGTGGAAATAAATGAGAGGACAATCAAATAGTTGGCAAAATAGTTTGGAATCAATGAAGTAAAGGACGTTTGTTGATATGGGGTTCGGGGTTCACATATTCCAAGGTATAAATATAAATATTGGTTTCGAGGTCATATGCAAAGTGGAGAAATAAAATGGGTTTGTACATTGTTATGACACTACAACGCAGGGAAGGTTTAATGGGATGGTGATGATCGATGGGTTGATAGATATGAGTGCTGATTTGATTTGATGACATTCGTAATGTTGTCATTTATTTGTGTCGTTAAAAGATTATTGTTATGATTATGATCGGGCTTTTATGACAAGTCAATTATTTTTCGGCTTTAATACATATGGTGTCTGAGAGTATGTGAAACTAACGATATATCCCAGCAAGAAGTAATTTCATTATATCAATCACCTATGGAATTTAGTGATCAGTCTGCATCGTGATTTGGTGACATGACAATAAAATTGTGTTCAGTGTTGTACTAAATTTAGCATACGCTGTCTGAATTTCAATCTCGGAGCAACACTTTTTCCTTCCTTTTGGGAACTCCTGTCTATCAAAATGTGTGACGTGTTTCCTTATATTGAAAATTAATTAAAATATGGTAAATTAAGGGGGAGCTGTTCAAAGAAAGTGAATTTGTTAAGAACGTGAAAAAAGTCATCATTGCTAATTTGTTTATCTAAAAATGTGAGACAATAATTAAGTATTAATGCGGCGAAGTGTTTTGTTGCCTTAAAATTTGTTTGTGTTGTGTTGAAATGAAATCTTTATAATTGTTCATGATGGAAAAGGACAAAGGATACGCTTGGGTCATTTTAGGAGCCTCCACGATATTAATGGTATGACCAAAACGAACAAATAGAGTCGACTTAACAAATACTCAATTCAAAAGCAGCAATGCTATAACGCATTTCATCTCTTTTTGCAGTGCGTTGGCCCTTCCACGTACACTTCATATGGTTTTCTCGTACGCGATGTTAACGTGACACCTGTAACTAAAATATGGATTCTCAATGTATTTTACGTATGCTGGTTACTCTCAGGTATGAATATGACGGGTTTTGTACGACGCCATTTTAAAATTAAATGAGGTGTGATGTTTAGTGCCATATAACGGTCATTGTATCATTTTCAGCTATGTTAACATGTGACTTAGTTGTGCAAGATTTATTTCCCTTTTTGTAATTGTTTTAGTATTTGAAGTCTTTAATAAACACATATTACTATTATTGTTATTTATAAGATTGAAGATCATTAAGGGCCGTCTAACGGTCATTTATAAGATTGGAGATGATTAAGCGTCTTATAACGGTCATTTAAAGGATTGGAGATCAAATCTGTCGGCCGTATGTATGTACGTGTATATGTATGTCCGTGCTCTGCAGGCCACAGTTTTGATCGGATGTGGACTAAACTTTGTACATATATTCTACATATATATGGAGCAATATATCTGTATAAATTTTCAGCGGTCTTAATTCATATTCCTACCACCAGGGGATAAAAAATGATAGAAAAGCAATATACAGTCACTGATTTGCACCACTTTGGTACAAACATACTAGAGCACAAGGTCATTAACCCAGTACCATTTTCATAAGTTCATACCCCTGGCGGTAGAGGACCAAAACTCATGGAATAATGTTATAATATTCATAAAAATATAACAGTAATTAACTAATTATAATACCAATAATAATTATTTAACGGTCCTTATTTTAATAGTTTAATAGGGTTTATTTTATTTTTTGGATATACATTTATGTGTAGCTCGAGTTCATATTAGGTATATTAATACTTGTATTGTGTTTTGTAGCATTTTTAGTCGCTGGCTTTGTGAAACAAAGGCCGAGGCAGCTTGCTACAAGCGGCGCTACCGTAGCAGCAATTGGATTCCTTACTTCGGCTTCAATTGTGGATGACCCTGGCTGGCTTTACATGACATTTTCCATTTTTGTTGGTGAGTACAAAACATAATTTACTTTTTCATTAACTTGCATACATATGAAGTATTATGTATTTATGTATGACCAAAATTTAATGCTATAGCTAAAAAAAAGATGATTACTTTATGACAGGGTTTGGGCTGGGTTTATCATTCCACACGGCTTATCTTGTGGTCATGAGTAACTTTGATCACTACAAAGGTCTTGCAAACGGTATATGTCAACTATGCATTGCAATTGGCCAGATAACAACACCGTTCCTGTTTACAATTGTTTCCTTGCCACGAGACAGATTCCAAATCAAGTCATTAACCACAGCCATTGCATTTTTAACGACCTTGTTTTTTGTTGTTCCGAGTAATTTACCTCCACGACGACCCACTCTAGTTGGTGATCGTAATCGTCGTATGAGTGCTGTATCCAAAAGAAGTTCCCTAGGAGAAGCAGTTCCTCTTCACAGTGGATTCATTCCGGTGCCCGCAAACAGCATGACAATCAGTAATCAAGCCCAAACACGACCACGGAGACGCAGCCAATATTTGCTAGCCGTATCCACCAGCTTACTTCCAAACATTCCTGAGGAGCCCGAAAGTACTCATTCCACACATGACACGTTAACCTCTGCATCAAGTGATTCAGAAATTAATAACCAGCAACCCATCACTTTGGGTTCTCAATCAGAGGCCATGATTACCCCGTACACTGATGCTTGGGGTGCCCTGGTTCCAGTAACTCCTCTCAGTAACTATCAAAAAACGACGAATCACAAGGATAACAATACAAATAATGGTACGGCTGATAGTAGTACATCGAATGTCAATCAGCATGTTCCTCTGAGGCGTTTGTCAGAAGGCTGCTTGCCAACATACGTCGGAAATAATGTGATTAAAAATAATAATAAAACGACTGACACTAGTAGTAATTCCAGAAAGGTATCTCTCCAGACTACTGATGTGGTAAATAAACCAAAGATGACAGCTCCTAGAGTCAGACGATACTCAGAATCTCAATTGCAGTCTAATAACTCACAATCAACAAATATAAGTACATTAAATGACGATTTTACTGCAATCAATATGAAAAGTAAGGATTCACAGAAATCTTCCAACAAGCGGCAACAAGAGCTACATACTTCAAAAATACGCAGCAATGTCGGTGGAACTAGAGGTGCAGGAGAGAGTTTTATAGACTTAAGACTTCTTAAAGACTATCGGTTCCTTAACATGGCGTCTTTCAGCGCATTATGCACGATGACTGTGGTGAACTACCCATTAGTTTTATATGTGTACATCATTAGTACTTGTAATCGTAATGGATGCACAAAGGAAGCAGACCTAGCTTTACTTATCATTTACATGGGTGATCTCATTTCTCGTTTGGTGTTTTCATACTTGGCAGACATGTCTCCTTTCTCTAAACGAAGAAGCTTTCATGTTGGCTGCGCCTGTGCAGGGGTTCTTATTGCAGGTAACATATTCATTATATTAATTAAGTTCAGAGTAGATATTAACAAATTATTCAATGCCTTCCAATTTCAATTTTCATTAATATGACCCATTTAATTTTACAGCTACAACCGTGGTACACGACGTCACACTAATTTATTGTTTCTGTGTAGTTTATGGAATATGCTTAGGGTTAATAATGACCTCTGAGTATTTAATGTTTATTGAATGCTTTGGATTTCAACGATTCCCGTTTGCATATGGTGTCGTAAACCTGTGCAAACTTGCCGTGATTGCGGTGTTGGGTGTTATTGCGATTAACCCATTATCAGCATATCATTACCCAATCCACCCATTGGACCAAGATGCCATCCCAAAAACAAACAGCTCTTCACCTGACTCTATAGGTTAGCATCACATTAAGTTTAGTTTATTTCATTATGTTATACGTTCTTGTAATATTGATTTATTTTACGATAACCAGATAAATCATTACCATTCCCGCTGGGATCTTCACGAATATTTTTGGAATTGGCTGTGCCATCAGTTCTGTGTGCATTAGCATGGGGGACAGAAGATATCTACAAGGCAGCATTGCGAAGGTGTTCGATACCTTCTTCGGAAAAGACAGATGCTAGAAACATGAGAACCGCATGATTTAAAACAGCAAGGCCCAAGCTAATGATTGCTTTTAAAAACAAATGTATTGAGTAATGTGTTTAAGGCATAGTAAAATATTGTTTATGTTATTATTATGAAACATAACACTGAGAGGGGAACGAATAAATTACAATTTTTTTCCATTATTAATTACAACAGGAAACTTAAGCATGTATATTTATACACATACAGATTTCTAATTAATATCAAGGGTTGCTCAGTAACTTCTTAATTTCTTCTACCATACCGGATACAGGAACTTCAACCTCTTTTCTGTCTTTTACATTTCTTATTTTAACAACATTTCGTGAAATCTCATCTTGACCAATAACTATAACCCATGGAATAGCTGCATCCTCGCAATACTGCAATTGCTGCAAAAGCTTCGGATTAGGTTTATACGAGAGTTCCGCCTTCAGGCCCGCATTCCAAAGTAAATTGGCTAATCTCAGCCTGTCAGCAACCATGTCTTTTTGAGCACTGGCTACATACACTTCTACGTCGTAGGGTCGAAGAGAATCCTTGTTCTTCTGCTCCAGAATACTGAAAATGCGTTCTACCCCAATGGACACTCCGACACATGGAACTTGCCGTTTATTTTGATCAAACATGCCAACAAGATTGTCGTAACGTCCTCCACCAGCAATGCTGCCGACGGAAATTGTCTCGTCATCTCCACTGCCTATGGATCAAAATCCAGGGAATGTGTCACAGTCAATAATTTATTTACAATGTAAAATTTGTTAGCTTGTCAATAAACTCACTTTCTACCACAGCCTCATAAATTACTCCAGTGTAGTAGTCAAGACCTCTTGCCAAGCTAAGGTCAAACAAAACCCGTGAGTCATCAATCCCAAGCGCTTTCACATATTTTACTAACAATCGCATGTTCTCGACTCCCTGCTTTGCCAATTGACTGGAGAGTAACTTCTCATTCCCTTCTAGAGTATCCAGTACTTCTGCCAGAGATCCATTAATTCGGACAAACTCAGCAATAGTATTTATCTCATCATCTTTCAAGTTTCTCAATGTTCTCAATTCTTGGGCAACTTCTTCCCACGCCATTTTATCCAGTTTGTCGATTGTGGATGATACTCCTCGAAACATATCCGGAGGTATGCCAGCCACTTCAAATATTCCATCTAAAATCTTGCGGTGGTTTAGCTTAATTAAGAACTTTCCAACATCAAGGCAACTCAAGATTTCATCCAAAATCTTTACAACCTCCGCATCAGGAATCATTGAATCACATTGCCCAGCAACGTCAAAATCCTACATAATTGTAATAAGAATTTAATTAAGATTTAAAACAAATTCATAACTATCTTTGCAAAAAGGTAGAAATTAAATATTGTGCATATGAACATAAAATGACCTTTAAATAGTTTGTTTGCAACAAATGTCATGCATATATAATACTTGTATTTAAATTACATGAAAAATTGATTATGTGCACTTTAATAGATTTTGAATACCTTTGGTACTTTAAGTATCATATTTTGGGGATTTGATGAACCCGAACCACAGTTTTCAGTATCACCTCCAGCACCCATCCCACCACGAGCACGATTTTGCGCTTGGTCTAACAGGATTTCTTCTTGTTGAAGCTTTTGAGAGGAAATAAATCGGAAAGTAGTAGAATACAATGATTTCCAAGGATGACGCAATAGCGCATCAAATTTCATCAGTGTTGAACACATTATAGTTGAGAAGATACAATATAGAAGACACAGAGCACGAGAACCAAGTATCAACCACCACCAAAAATGCACCAAATCAAAAAGTAGTCTACTTTAAATCAAAACTGATTTCATATTGAACGTGCTGTAAAATTGTTCCTTTACTAGTCAAAGTACCTGATAGCTGGTCACTTTGGGATCTTCTCTAAGCAGCTTTAATCGTTGGGTCTGATATTTCACACACGCATCGAATACTTCCTTCTGGCTCTTCATCGCCTAGAAAAAAAATTAAAATGAAAAATCTTCACAAAATCACAACACATCCCTGATGTGAGTTTACAAACTTTTACAAAGCAAAATTTAGCTGTAACTTGTGAAACCTAACCAACCTCTAGCAATAATAATATTTAAAATCCACTCAAAACTTTAATGAACATTTAAATCAGGTACAATCCCTAGATTTAGCAAAAGAATATTAAAACCTGCACATAAAACAACCCTAAAATCTATAAAACGCACAATGATTTCTGTTCTTGTCAATTACGTAGATCAGTACTTTTACGATAAAAAATCAAGTGGTCATCCACACATTCACGTTGACTCAGGTTTGTAAATCCGCAGCTGTTTATCTCGCAATTTTTTGATCGATGAATGAGTATAACATCATATCAAGTATGGAAAAAATGCGAGAATTCATGCATGCTCTCTGCGGCGGCGGTGCGGTGCTAGCAAGGCAAGCAGGAGAATAAATATTATGACGGAAGGCAAGGGGAAAAGAGAAGGGAAGTATGCCCTGTGAAAAATATGTGTAAAACATGTAGAATATGTATGTAAAAAAGAAAAATTTCAGAGCATACAATACAGTGCTGGGACACCAGACACCAATTTATTTGTGGGACACTGGGAGATCAGACACTAATTTATTTGTGGGACACTGGGAGATCAGACGCTAATTTTTTTTGGGACACCAGACACCAATTTATTTGTGGGACACCAGGCACCAATTTATTTGTGGGAGATCAGACACCAATTTATTTGTGGGACACCAATATGACACAGTTTGGGACAGGTACGGTAGCACAGTTTGGAACACCGGACACTGGTGTCCCGCCCAGCACTGATACAATATGATGCAGCACTGTTAATTTGATAGCTGTAGTGTTTTAGCCTGTAGTTAGTGCCTACTTTCTGCTCTCAAGTTTTATGGTGGATTGTGGTACAATGTCGTTCTTTATACTAAAGCAAATATTGATCATTATGTTATGATCAATGATGTGAATCACATCATGTGATGATGTAGTACAAACGTACATAACAGTACGACGTAACACAACAGTATTTTTTATTCCTGATACATGAAATTTAGCTAATTTGAAATCTTCATGTCGTTTCTTTCAAAAATTGCATCGTTGCATTTTTAACAAAATTAGGGTTAAATTGATCAACTTACGAAGGAGGTAAACGCACTTATGCAATTTGCAAGTATTACATACAATATGTTTCTTTTTTAACAGATAATATAAATGTTTTTAAAAGCTAGTTTGGCACTATTAGTTGGGCATATTTATAAGCATTTCATGTTCAATCAATAAAAGCTAAACTGTAGCGTGTGACATGGAATTATGTATCAGAGGTTTGCATTTGCTCGTTAAATGACATATACTTTTTTCTGGATTTGAATGTAAACCGTGCGAAAGCGCGCTTACTTGTGGAAGACCTCCCTTGTAAGTTAACAGAAACTTTAAATCTAAAATTCTTAAAAATGCAACGATGGTTTTTTTAAAGATACGACAACAAACTTTCAACTTGGCACAATTTTATAAATCTGAAATAAAAAGTTTGTTCTACCTTCACACAAAAGTTACTCTCAATTTATTTAAGGTTCTTGCTTAAATTTTTTAACCAATTTATCGTGACGTAGAATCCGACGTCGACGTCATTATTAGTGCCGTCTTTACTGCACTGACATTGCATTAGCAAAATTGTGCTGCCGGGCACCGATACCCCACAAAGTAACTGGTGTCCGGAGTCCAGAGGACGTATTTAATCGCTTTTGTCACTTATATAGAAGCCTTCAGGGGAAAAGTTTTGTTAAAGAGTAACACTTTTTATAAATATATTTATTTATTAATTTTAATTTAATTTTAATATTTATAAATTTTATGTTATTGAGAAACTTTATACCGAAGCCATTTAAATTCCACCGAGGGCCTTTACAACGGCTTGAAGTTCTAACTGGTATTTGCTAGCCAGCCCACATATAAAGTACTTTCCTTGTATAAAGTATGGTCGTACGTAGCTCCCGCCTATATGTGTAACAGGTATAATTCTTTGGGCTTCTAAATAAATGACAAGAGCACTAAATAATGGTTTTTGTCGCATATTTATAAGGTATTTGCCTTGACTGATAAAATTTTCTAGATCTCTGCTACCCCAGCGGTAACCATGGTGAATTTTACAGTGACTTATGTCTACGGCAATATTAGCAAATACGGTAAATATGATGATTGTTTGGAGTTCAAAATTAGAGGATTGACTTATTAAGTAATGCATGCTACTTTATAAATTTGTCGATCTGTCCGTCCCCACGATATATTGGAAACGCTTCCGATTTTCTTAAAAAGTACGAACTGCATTGATTTTCAGGTGTGCTAATTAGTACATTTTAGACATAATGAACCAAAGGAGGACCCTTCTAATAAATATTTCATAAATCGATGCAATTTGATGCCCTGATTACGAATCGGATATTTTTTTTCGCTAATTAGTCCTTTAATTAGCCAAAACCGATAATTAGCCATATGAAAACTTGGCTTAACAGTTCAAGAGTTCCTTTGCTACTTTTTTACCCCGTTTAAACGGTTTATTAGGTTTTGAAACCTACATCAAATCCAAATCTTGATGTCATATCGTAGACATCTTGGCTAAACATGTATGAAGTTAGTTATAGTAAAAAAAACTTCATACGTCGATCTTGATGCAAAAAATATATACCTACACGAGCCTACGTATGCGTATCATCAATACCTTATTTCAATTAAAGGTTTCATTCAACTTACAACAAACATGTATCTTTTGTCTACAGATAATTTTAGTAAAATTGACTATCACACTATTACCGTGGATGGGTAATACCAAAAGAAATTATGATTATTTTATTACCTTCGCGCAAAAAGCAGTTTGGCTTGCAGTTTTATCGTACGAACGATACCATAAGGCATGAGATAACCTGTACTTGATTCTTGTTATGTCGAGAGGCCACTCTTAGTAGTCTCACTTAATGCATCCATTATATCCATATTAACTGACCGAAAATGGTACACGTGTGTAACATTTCTACTGCAACGTTTTAAACTCTCAGTCGTATGGAAAATATTTTAACCTCTTTAAATAACGGATTTTTAACAATTATTTCTGCAAACAAGAAAATTCAAGCCTTCAATGTTAAAAGCATCTTTAAACATGCTAATGCAACAAGGAAAAACCTTTATCCATTCCTCTAGAAGGAGAGCGTGTCTTTTTAGCATTAATATAAATAACAAGATTATGTTGACCCATGATTTTTAAATACTTTGAGAATACATATGTGACTTAGCTTAGAGTAAAAGCGGAAATTAGGAAGAAGATACAATATGCTTGTCAAGCTGCTATTTGGTTGATTAAATCCATGTAGTGTTATCAAATGGCACAGTATAGCGTTTTTTCATACTTTATCCATTGTATATGTTATGATATAAATTTTACCCAAGGAATACGTATGTCCAATTAATGAAATTGAAATAAAGTTGTAAGAGCCGTAAATACGTAGCTGTGAGTTTATTGATAGTTTTAGAACGATGCGATGTCACATTCCATTTGATATTTATAGTGAAAAATGTGTTCCCCCTCTGAGGGAGTTGACGTGTGGGCTTGAAAAGACATCTTGAAATGATACATCACTTGCCATGTGTTAAATGTAAAACAATATAAGTTCCATCCCTAACTCCCTCCAATATGGAGGTGTCGGACTAAAAATCGATAGGCTTCTAGACTAAGGTCTCTAATGCATATACACCAAAATTTGGACCAATATAGATAAGCCGTTTCAAAGTTAGACAGACAGACAACCTTACTAAAGTCAATATTATCTGTTGCACAGCTACGCAATAAAAATATGAATATACAAGAAAATGATATAAAAACATCGTTACATGAGCCGATTGACACCTTTCCAATCTAACGTTTCCGTGGCTATCAGAGAAGATAAAAATGGCAGTCTAGACAAAAAGACTACGGGAATTATATTAGTAGAATAGACTACATAACGAACATCAATGACAGCTGCAACGTTTTTACATATGCATTCTTTTTGAGTTATTCATAAGCCAATATATATAATTGGGATATAATTACACGAGATTCATATCAATTCTGGTACGGTATAGCGCAAAGGACTAGCAAAGAACTTTGGTGTGTTCTGTGTGACTGAACTAAGCATTTTTAGTGCACAATGGCGTGGCAAATCGTAATAATGAACGGGTTCCATGTTCTTTCCCCATTTTCTCAAATCTTCAACAATTTACTGTATTCCCATGAAACATATCAATGCTAAACTTCACTTCAAGTAGAACGTGAACTAAATGAACATTCTACCATTGAATTCACAAAATCCTTTTGACTTTCTTATTTCACACAATTTAACATGTAACCATTCTCGGAGAAAAAGATTAATGTAATTCGGTTAGACATTTCTTGACATTACTTTTCTGGTACGACCATGCATGTCAGAAAATGCCAATGAACGAAACTCCAGGAAATCAAAATGCCTGGTAAAAGTTTAGCCAACCTGAAAACTGTGATTGGAAATGAAGAAGGGTATTTTTCATAATGGCAAAAGAAGCTTTACTGCTAAAGTAGCACTTGGTAAGGAAGACTGCACGTTGTGCATGTGCATGGCGTCCTCGTCATTCAGTTAGCAGACTGGAAAATTTTCTTTACCCATTTGTTGTAAAAAAGGGATTCAAAATTCTAAAATTATTTGTCGCATTCCATTTTTGTTTAAAATAAGTTGAGCATTGCATTTTAGCGATTGAACAGTGTAGTTATATTTTCTTATTAAACAGGGTTCGCATGTTTTAGTTGCAGTTATTATACAGTGAGCAATCTATAAATATGCTTTTACTATATAACACGAACATCCAATATCATAAAATTTGTTTCCAAATAACATTAATCAAAATGTGGAGGGTGGTGAAAACATTAAAACTCAAAGATCTTCGCACAAAAATAGAGCATGACAGAAGGGAAAAGGAAAAACGGAGGTAAGAATTAAATCACTAATAATAAATCACTTGTAATAAGAAATTGGAACCATGTCCATACCTACATACATACGTACAGATATGTATTGTATATACATTTGTGAAAAAGATTTAATGTTTCAGTAATTTGTTCTAATTCACATCTTAGTTTTGCATTGGATTTACCGTTTGACGTATGAACATAGTTTTTAGGTGTACACAAAAATGGAGAATTGGAAAACCTTATGTTATATTGCACAGCAGTAGGAAATACATTTTTAGCTGGTATTTCACATCAGCTACACATATCATAAGATTTTTCGGCTGCTCCAATTTCACATAAATTATCCTTCATCCTCAAAACTACAAAACGCTAAAACGCATAAAGTCTGATTAGTTTTCATAATCATGACATGAAATTAAATGACAACATTGCAATACGGACGACCGACAGGCATATCAATCAATAAATAAAATAACTGCCAACAGAGTAGCGTCAACGTTATTTTTTTGACATACAATTTTAAGATACATAATTTTTTTCTCATTTCCAAGTGTGTAGGTATTTGTAATAATATTATTTTGAAGTTGTTACACCTACATTTCGTACCAGGACATTACGATGCACTTACTTGTATATTAGTTTATGTATGATGTCTTGTACCTGCAACTTATACTCTCATGGAAATTTCCTTGGAAAGTAATAGATGGAAAGTGTGCTTCATCACAGCTTTTAGTCTGCCTGCACCGTTCTTCCGTCATTGATCAAGCAAGAGAAAATATGAACCATAATGAGTATGAATGACTTGAGTATTAATATAAAACCATCCAAACTCATCGCAGTAGCCAATTTCAATTTTGTTATGAACATCATATAATTATTATATATGTGTAGTCGTAGTCATGGGAAGTAGGTGTGTATACATATATTATGTGCATGTGCATGTGTTCTTTGTACACAGTAATAATATAAAGATAAACGGTCATCCACGAGTTATCATGCACATTCAAAAAATAACTTAAAATTTCAGCCTTGACTTAACCAATACCAAATACAGAACTGTAGAAGAAAGACTGCAGTCCACAAATCTGGACCAATGCATAATTTTCAGGAAGTATTAAGTTGCGTTTATTTTAGAAGAGTGATTTAGTTTCCAAAAATGGAAATTGAAGAAAATAATGTCGACCAGGGGAAATGCCAAACAGTTCCCACAAATGGCACTACTGCTCCACATTCTGAAAATGTGATCAATAAATCCAAAAGTGAACTGATTTCAAACATTTCCAAAATTTCTAGATCTAAATGGGGTTATGGAAGACCGGCACATTTTGTGGAGGACAGATCTCGCCTTCATTTTGGGGTCAGAACAACCAAAGATCGAGTTGGTCCTTCATTTGTGCAAAAGGCAGTTGTAGATCACACATATGACACCGCTCAACCTCAACATGCAGTGGAGGTATAATATACACGTGCTTCAAAAACAATTTATGTTTGAATATATATTAATTTTATTTCGAATAAATCTTTGTAGACAAACACCGACAGAGCAGAGTTTAAGACATGCAGTTTGTTGCACACGGAAGGAGGTTGGCCGAAAGAAATCAATGTTCGGGATGTGGAACTGGTTGATAGGACGAAAAAGAAAATGCAAAAGGAGGAAACGTATTTGGAAACTGTACCTATTATGGCCAAGGTTTACAAACATCTATAGCGTATGATCATAACTAGCGTCATCCAATAAAAACTTAAATTTAATTGTACTTAAGTAATTTGATTCCTCAATTTAGGAAGCGGAATACTTGGTCAGGCACAATAACACATTACGCTTGTGTGATTCCTACAGCAAGAAGTCATACGTACGAAAAAGGGATACAAAGCCATACGCAAATGTAGTTTCTGTTTACAAATGTCCATCCCGGAGAAGACGACCAATTTCGAAAATAACTTTTGCTCCTGATAACGCTGGTAAAATGGCTGTAGCATATTGTCCATATGAATTCGATCCCTTGTTGCGGGAGTACAGTTGTGAAGCTTTCTTCTGGGAAGTGGAAAACCCCTCAAGACCTGAAGGAATGGTGCGGGCCTCCGCACAAATAGTGGACTTGCGATATCATCAAAAAGACATACACAGTATTTGTGGGGCACTTTTTACTGGACAGGTGTGTACATTAAAAGAAGTTTAAAAAGTCTTTAAAATTGATTGATTTTTGGTCATGATAATTTTTTTAGGTCGCTTCGTGGGACAGTAGAGTTGGGCCAAACCCTCAAGCTATTTCTACCTATGGAATGAGCCATGAAGATGTTTGTACAAGTGCCATGTGGATAAATAGTAAAACAGGGTACGAATTTTTTTCTTGTGGATTGGATGGAATGGTAAATCTTTATCTTTGATTAACTAAAATAAGTTTTATAAGGGTGTGCATATACCATCATCATATAAACCATTTACTACCACAAGCTCCTAAAATCGGTTACAGGTGATATGGTGGGATGTGAGAAATCTTACAGAGAGGTTGGACACCGTGTTCGCTGATCCCGAAAAGGGACGCAATGAGGCCGATCAAGGCATTCCGATCACTGTATTAGAATACGAACACACCTTACCAACCAAGTTTTTGGTTGGAACTCAATTTGGTTTGTTCCTCTGCCATATTTAAATCTACTCAAGTTAATTAAGAAATGGATCATCATGATTGCTGTGACATTTGTGTACTGAATTTTTGATTGAACAGGACAAGTTATGGTGTTTATGAAGAAAGGGAAAACACCCCAAGATCGATTAGTTAACCTATACGATGCTCATAAAGGACCAGTGCGATCAATTCATAGAAATCCAGTATTCATTAAAAACTTCATGTCATGCGGAGATTACCACCTCAGAATTTTTGCTGAGGATTGTCGAGATTCTGGGATAATGTGGACTGCACCTAGTGTAAACATTAAAATCTGATGTGCATTATAAATATATCGTTGTCAAAACCACATTTTTATACAATCATTGATATCAAATATCATGTCGTGTATTTTGTTTCTACTTTAATACAGGATGCACTATACACATACGCACAATGGCTAATTGGAAAACCTTGTGGTCTCGTAGCAAGTCGATCTGATGGTTGCCTAGAATTTTGGGATTTATTAATGCAAGGAGTCTCCAGCATACTCACAACAAAGGTATCATGCTATGGATAGAATTTTGTATCAATCATAATATTATACAAAATAAATCATTTGTAACCCTAATACAAGGTAAGTGAAGAAGCCCTGAGTACTGTATGGCCCGCTGATACTGGACGACATGTCGCTGCTGGCACTGTAAACGGTGATATTCGAATGGTCAAAGTTTGTCCATTACTACATACATTCGTAAAAAGTGACAAGTTAGTGTTTCATTTTAAGTCAAATTTCCAAATAATTAAAACAACTCCCGTGAAATTATACCGTAAATCTTTGCAGATCTGCGTTGGCCGCGTGCTTTGATCGGGAATCGAGACGCGAAAAATATCTTGAGCAGAGGAATAGAGAAATTAGATTGGCCAAGAAACATCGCGAGGCTAAAAAAAAGGAAATTAAAGATGACAGTGAAGGAAGTGTGGCATTGCATAGTGAAAGCTCTTCTGTGAAACCGGAAGAATCAACCGAAGATAATAACTTGTTGCTCGATAAAAACTTTTTCATCTCTCTTGCAGTCGTGGTACATATTACATATACTCGTAAAACTTACTTAAACAAACAAGTTCTTTTGCATTTAAAATTAAATCGAAATACTGGTAAAACTTTAATTTGTCACAGGAAACGGAGAAGGAAGGTACGGTAGCTCAAGAGAAACAACAATTAATTGACAATGAGGAAATGAAGGAGAAACAATAATTTCAGGTGATTATAACAAAAAAAATAGGTAAACTTTTTATAATTCTTATTTCATTTTACAATTATGTTTTTCCCAGAATAACTATTTTGTTGCAAATTCATAATTGAGTTTCAAAACTTTAATCATGCGACAAGTTCCATGTGTCAATGAGTTTTGCGATTTTGATTACGCTTATCTTTATTGTCTCAAGATGTATTGTAAAATAGTTTCTACTTTTAATGATACTGTTCTTATCAAGCCAAAAGCCCTTGTTATAATTTTAATTTAAAAAATATGGTATACATATGTATTCAAAATTATTACTAATAAAAGTATAACATATAGAAAATCCAATGAATATTACTTTTTGGTGGTTTATATGTATTCATAGCTTTCTAGTTACTTATCAATAAAAATAAAAATCGAACATCGTGATAACTTCACTTTCTGTAATTACCATGATTCTCTATACAAATCATATATCGTATCGCATTATATAGTAATTTGACATTTCGGCTGTAATAACTTGCATCGAATTTTACCGAACGTGTTGTGCCGTTATTGTCACTATACATTCCATGCTTCAACAAAGTAATATTTCTGGTTAAAATCATGCTGGGTTAAAATTAAAATGAGAGTGAAATGCGTTGTGCATGCACACAACTCCAATGCAGGTTGGTGTTGATGGAAAAAGTGATTCTAAATTAGGTGCGGTGCAACATATTATTTGTGTGGTTGTCGGTTGAATTCACACTTCAACTAATTATAACCTCATATTCAACGCGATACAGGTTGAAAAAAGAATGATAGACACATTCACTATAATGATTTTTTTTGTTAAATTCTAAACACATATTAACTAACGTAGTAGTAGTAAGTATACAATGTTTATTGAGTAACATATAATAATCGAAAAATACGCCGACACGGCAATATATACTGTATTGTAAACCTAATTCCCTTTCAATTCAATTCATAAATCTAAAACAGATATATTATTTCTAAAATAATTTTATACTCAATAGGTAACCATATATTAGAATGAATTTGCGTGTGTGATAGTTATAGGTATGTACATACGTGGTTTCGAAATCCCTTGAGCAGAAAAAAAAGCGAATTCCCATCTTCATCCTTCTGTGCACTCTTACCCACATTGATCGACCTTGCTCTTTTATTTTCTAAAAGATTCTACTCTAAACTCAAATGGAATTTTAAAATCAAATCTATAAACTGAACTGTACATGCTTGCATTCAAGAAAGAAAACCACATGCATGACATGTTAAAATAGTAAAAAAAGAAAACAATTAGTATTAAATTAAACAATAACAAGTAATAGTAGTAGTAGTAGTAGGTATAAACAATCACAACAATTTGTAATGTAGCAAAACATCATATCCCTATTACAAGTACAAGTATAATTGTTATGAAATTTTCGACAATAACGTTGGGATTTTTTAAAATTCCAAATGCAGAGTTATATTTGTTTCCTTTTTTTAATTCACCATATTTGAGGAAACGTAGCTAAAGTTTATCTCTGTAATTTTTCATAAATACCATTTGCATATCCCAACTAATTTTTTTCTATAATGAATCATTTGATTATGATAAAGCAAATATTGCAACAATTTGAAAAAATCACGAATATACAAAAACTACATGTGCATCGAGATTTTGAATTATGTATCTCCTTCAGTTTCAGCTATGACGCACTGTAAAAAAGCAAAGTTGAAGGTAAAAAGCTGTAGAGGATATGAGCAACTGATTGAACTCAAAATATCCCACCACATTAATTAAGTAAAGTCGTTGTGCCAAGGTTCAAGAGAATGATTTCAGTCGTTTCGCCTGGATCCCGCGCAGGACATTGTATTTAAATTTTGTAATTAATTTTTTAAACTAAAAAATTCACTTGCAGTTTTACCCACATTCGTGATATTCGTATGCATAAAATTTATTCTATTGTACGTTCATAACACAAGCCATCAAAAACTCGCAACACATAGGAAATAATATTGTAGTGATTACAGCTCAGTCAGTTTTGGTCCAAAACCTTTCTTGCCCATTCTTAATTTTCGTCTTTGTCAGCCATGAAATGAAATGAAATTACAACAAAATATCAAGTTTTTGGCGTCTACAGGCTACTACCTTGTAGGAAGGAAATCTTGACATTATACTTGAGTGCACTTTTGGTTGATGCTGCTGTGCATTTTTATACAGACTGTTTAGTTGGCTGATATCCATAATTAAGTACTTTCCCTGGCCTTGCACCCTATTGTTTAGCTGATAAATGCTACTATTATCATGTATATGCCATGCAAAAGCCCCCCTCATACGTTTTGAACCTGCAATAAAATAAATTGTCTCTAAATAGTGTCTTTAATTTAAACTAAGGTAATAACCACGTAGTTAAGAACCAAGTCGTGTTTTTTTGTGGAAAATATATATTTATTATTACTATTACACTTGCTCTTTACATACTCAAAAACACCTTCACTTGTCTTTTCTCTCTCTGTACTTTGTTGAAGTACATATAGTAGTAGGTACATACCACTTTTCAAGGTGCTGCTTATTCGTCTCTTGCTTTTAGTGACAACGCTATATGATGTTGGTCAACTGTTTCACTTAGTTTCAAACAAACATCTTAGTTTCATTTCAAACTATTTACTCGTTATATATATTATGTATACCAACATGCATTATATACACGGTAAATGCATTTTATTTTTGTTTTATTTTCCAACATCAACCAACACCAAAAAATGCGAGCTCAAGTTTTGTAAATGTAGATGTTTATTGTGAGAGGAACGTTTTTTTTTTGGTCTTAAAATGAATAGGTTCATGAGCCTCACTAATTATATGTTATACATATCCATGCTCTCAAACAACATAATGATATTTTTTTACAATTAGTAAATTAGGATTATAAAATTTGGCTGTTTTGTTAAGTTGCATTTTGGGTTTTGTAAAAATATTGACAATGAAAGACCATTGCTCTTAATTTGCAGATGTTTTATTTCAGTTCATCATCCTTTTGGTTTCTATTGTTGTAACGTAACATTATTTACTACCATCATCGCCTGTGCATATAGTTTTGATGAATCATTATGACAATAAATATAAGCGATGATTTCAAGAGGTGATATACGTATGAACAAATAAAATACAAATTTCTCTAACTACTACATAATGAACAAATAACGGCAACAATGCTAATAATAATGTAAACTTTTCTTGTTTACACACTGTGATCATTGAATTATCTTTTATTTTAAAATATATACATATGTTATATTTTTGTACACGAATGTATATATATGTTTTGGTTATGTGTAAGTATGTATGAAATAGTTATTTACATTATTATTTGCTTTTATTATGCACGTCACAGTTTAAATGTATGGTACTGATTAGAGGAAATGGAGGATGCAGCTTCAAAAGTACATTGCCAAATCATCTAGTGTGACCTTTCAATTTTCGTTTTTTTTGCAAAGCTTACACACGTTTAAAATAAAGCATAATATCCCATTATGCATGTTTTATTTCTCTAACATAAGAATATTAGAATACATACAATATATATTATATATGCATCTTTCAAACCAGCATATTATTTTGCTTGATCTTGTTATAATTGTACCTAAAACGCTACTGTATTGAGCAGCATTCACTTGTTGTAAATCATCCATGAAATTCAGTTTGAAATGAAGATAGAGTAAATTGCAATCGTCTTTAACGATTAAAGACACACATACGTGCAGATGCCTATGTTTTATATCTTTGTTACAATGTAAATGTAGTAACTTGATGTGAGGCCGCTTATAAAAAAGAGAAAATTTTGGCCATGATTTCATTATTGGTAATTAAAATCATGTCTACATTTTTGGTGAAAAGTATTTTTTGTAGCTTTCTGATCATGTCCAATAGTAATATGTAGGCACACAAATTGAATGATCATCGAGATTTAATCAATTATGTGTGATGCATCATTATTAAGTTGCCTTGAGCACAATTTCGACGTAATGTTTGCAAACTTTGAGGAATTTGAGGATTGCAATACTGTCTAGCTTTCTAGCGTGTAGGTATATTTTGCTCATTAGTATTAGTAATTAGTAATTCTGTATTATTGCCATGTCTACTAGTCTGGTACTATATGTTTAGAAATATTTTATTATAATCGAAGCAGTTTTTCACAAAATCAAACCGATTATCTTTCAATTCGCAAACTTTCCATTTGAGTTAGAGATGAATTTCATTATATATAAATCGTGTGGGCTCAAAATCAATTTTTTTTGCTTTTTGCTCCTATTTTGTTATCACAGCACATTGATTCCCTCAATACTTTGACATCAAGAAAATTGATTTTTATTCATGGCAAAAGCATAATAAGTTACAATCAAGAAATCAGTGATGCATTTAATAGTATTATAGATGGAAAGTTAATTTGGTTACTTGTCGCAAAAAATAAGTGGGGATAAATTGAAGACTCTTTCATTGTCCTATAAGTTAAAAAAAAACATTTTCTTACAGATCAAGTTGTCTCTTTTACATCATGACTTTTAAATGCTTTTCTCGCAACGAGAGTTGTCGCAACGACAAGGATACTAAATACTAATAAACCCACGTAATGGCAGTCGTTATGGCCTTCGTACTACAGTTAACTAGATGTCATATTCGATCTTAGCATGTCAGATTACATACATGTACTGATTTTGATCGCAATCTGAC